>PQWD01007822.1:8691-47814 GCA_019425675.1 Leucinodes orbonalis | reverse complement strand
TTTCGTATTCTGACTATGGAATTAAAGAACTGCTATTAAATTACGGATCATTTCTTTATCCTCGAATATATATTTAGTGTTATGCTAAATAAGACTGTGCTATGGCTACAAGTCTTTATTATAGAGTATAACCTGGTCAAATATAAAGACATTTCTCGTGTGTTACATCAGTTTTGTGAATTTGAAAAGTGAGCGGAATTTTGCAAAACCTCATATTTTATTAAGCGCTGAGTCGTTAATGAGCAATGTTAATATTTTAAATGTTCGCTTCATTCTTTCACGACCTCTCCTGTAGGTTTCCTAATCGTAGTAAGCGAGCACGATTTGTGGAAATAATTAAGTGAGTTTCATAAGTTTAATGAGAGTAACATGTAACTTATAAAACATGTTTCGAAGTTATTTCAACTTTTTGATTGATTGCATTTATAGTTTTGAGAAGGTTGGCACTTAGTGAGAAATAATGTATGTCAAATATATTCTTGTGATTTTTCAGAACCAATTGCGTGGGACCGAAAGATTCTAATGGAGATAAAGTACCGGCAAGTGCAGCGTAGGGCAGGCAATCTTAAGAGGGCCTTTAATCTAAAGAAATTTGCAAGTAGCTGTTGAATATATATAGACAGCTCTAGACTCGGTTATTATATTTGGCTGATATAATGCATATAGATAATGATGAGAATCTTTGAAGAATGGCTTATAGCACACACTTTGTCTGTGTCTTAAATTTTATAATAATTTAGCATTTTCATTATTTATAACTTGCTTGCGTATACAATTACACTGTAAAATATTCTCCTCAACGGCTTTGATAAAAAGTCAGTTTAAAATTAACATGTACTTAATTAGCTAGCAACCCTTACTTAAGTATACCTTATACTCAGTAAAGACTTTGACTTCGTCGTAACATAAGAGGATAAGTTATTAAAAAGATATTTCAAATAATACCTAAAATAAATATTTTTCTGATGATTTTTGTTTTGTATGTGTAAGTCAATTTGTGCGATAGATTACAATTTGTGTTGTTTCTACTTTGCACTGCATGATTGTTTGCAAATTATTTCATTACATATATAGTCTTAGACAATTCCTTTTCTTAAGATGAACCACCCCACACCAGAGATGTAAAATGGCTTAGAAAAGCTGACCTAGGGTCTGCGAAAAGCATCGATCTACACAAAAATTAACATCGGAGAATTAAAAGAATCCCTTCAAAATAACCTTAGCATAGGATGGGACCCTTAATTCTTACACGCGTTTCACTTGTGTAAGATTCTCGCTGATGTGTTAGCGAACCTTATGCTCCCTCAATGTTAGCCCTTTGCAAATAGCGTTAACAAATAATTGTAAAAGTAATGGCGTTATAGGCAGTGCCGTTTGAGCGTATTAAGCGGCATTCCGCGGTACCGAAAGCCACCCGGGAAAATGATAGCTATTTAAAGTCGCTCAGAAAATTCGCATAGAAGATAAGTCCGTAATTGCCGACGATCTTCGGGGAGCCAAAAATTTCTTCACAGTGGAATTCTTATATAAAGGTAATAGTGGAAAGTGTTTTATTTAGCTTTTAGCTCTCGTTTGGGCGTTCTTTTATGTTCGAGGAGAAAATGGTAGTATGGATTTTGTAGAAGTTAGACTTAAACCTTTACGAAATAAAGAACACATTTTGAGATCTTGAAATGAGACAAATATTAGAAGATTGGAAACTTAATGCATACTGGCCACACAACTAATTGGCAAATAGCAGATTTTTGTACAATACTCGTGTCATATGTTCTAAATATTATTTTTATCTAATTACCAAAAAAAAATATATAAAAATGTTCGTTGTTATTTCTATTCATAATTTTCCAGACTTTCATGGGGAGATCACAGCCCGGAGGCAGCTCTTCAGCCAAATGGTGGTGACTCGACTCAGTCAATCTGCATTGTAAGTACCTGGGCTGTAATTCCGATAATTTATAAGCCCATTTTATTATCGTGACTTGAATGTTAGCTGTCAGATGTACGTCACACATGTCAAAGACTAGTATTGTGTCCCAATTGTATGTAGAAATGCTAAATTGGTGTTGTACTACTTAATTGACGTTCGTTTTACAGTTGACATAATGGTTTTTATAATTAGTCGTATTGAGATACCATAAAATAAGAATGGGCGCTTTATTAGGGCCCTGCCATAGGAACCGCATGACTGGTGAAGCTGTTACCTTTTACTGGTACTTTATTGGGCATTAAAAATATTGACAGCTCCAGCTTTGAGGTGGCTGTTTAGTTTTTGGAAATGACGCCATTTGTGGTTGGATATGATTAATGAAAACAGAGAAATATTCGCCGTTGAACGTTTGTATCCGCATGTGATTTGTGTGAATAATTTGATGCAGTGGAGTATAATGACAATAACTCTGAACCAGTTCTTAAAATAAACCTGTCGAGGAATTTTCTTACAAATTGAATGAAACCTCTTTTTCTTAAAGGTAAGGCTACGGAAGGCACACCGGCTTAGATCAACAGTTAGTTTATGGCAATCTAAGCAATCCTAATCCAAATCCTTTTTTATCGTTTTGGTTAGTTAACAATTAAGAAGTAAACAGTTTTGATTGCTTCTGTTTTTGACCGCTGATGTCAAAATCTCATGTTTCTAAGCTGCCTCAAGGTTGTGGACATTTTTTTTATATTACGACCACTGGACGCTTTTCAGAACTATTTGATTAAATGTCTTTTAAAATAAGTAAAGACAACAGTATATTTAGTAGTATGCTTAACTTCACGCCGTAAATATTTATATCTCTGTGGGATTCTGTGTCGCTCCGATAACAGATAAAATTACGAGTATAGCTTTAGGGACATTGGGCAGTGGTGGGTACGCAGGCCCAAGACGGATTGGTGGGTGCCAATCCTTTCTTAGTACTGAAGACTTAAAATATCTCTTACCACACTCAAAAAGGCATGTTTACTTATCTTTTTGGTACAAACTGATATAGCTGGCAGTAATTGTAGTGATATAAATCGTTTAAAAGCGCCCTCATTAGGATCCAAATTGGAAATTTCAAAAATAATGATGTTATTAATCAATTGCACAAAGTTAAATGTACGGACATGTAATAAAGAGGTACATTTAAGAAAACAGACAAAGCCAAAATACGTATTGGCATGTAAGTAAGTAATCTTTCCATTGTGATATTAATCTGGTTGGGGACGAAGGGCGGCGGTCCATTCTTGCAACGCCCTCATTAGTGTGTCCCGGACATTTCGTTAATTGGCTGTCAAAAGGTGACAAATATGTTCTGCCCCTTACTAACCTAAATAACTGCACTGGTAAATAATTAATCAAACAAAACATTCCTCACCCTTCTCTCTACGAATTCAGTGCCGTTGTTAGTTATAATTTACTCGAAGTGTGACATGACAAGAGTTACATTTCTCGTGGGGATAATTTGAGTCAAATCTTTCTAATGTGGATGTTGACTTAAAGATCAACTTAGCTAATGTTTTCGATCTGTTAAAATGATATATTTCCATTTAGTAATACACTGAGCAAAAAAAAATTTTTATGTTATCAAGTGTATAGGACGGTTAAGGCGCTCACCTCATGGTATGTGATACATCTGACTATGAGAGAGCACCTTTGATTGAGGCCTACAACTGATAGGCAGTTATTTTTCTCCATCAACGCCGCACTGCGCCCGACACCCGAGACAACAAATGTTATGTCTCTTATAGCCAGTAATTTTACTAGCTATAATAACCTCATCATCAACACAGAAGTGCAAAACACTTGCTATTTCACGGGACGATATCTGGCACTGCGGTGTTACCTACCTAGACGCCTCAGTATCGAGTCTACCACCAAGTAAATAAAACCACAGGCTCCAGTAATTTACTCCCAATTTCACTCTTCAGCCCTTCATCCTTTTCCCCCTCATGCCTCAATCCCACGTTCTGTTTTCACAATAGTGGCTACTTATTGTGTGAAAAAAATAACTGCACCACTAGCAAGTTGTCGTAACATAGACGTTAAAAAAGTATGATTATCAATTTTCAAATACAGGTAGACCAGTATTTAGAAATTGGTAATCATATTTTTTTGCATATTTTACTAACTTCCTTTATCGTCTTATCCATGATTCTTGGTTTAGCCACGTGACCAAAAGGCTGATCAAAATTCTACCTGGCCCCAACCGAAAATCCGTCTTACTCGGTAGCTTGTTCTTAAGCCGGGACAGACAAATCGGCGGTTGCGGTGTGCCGAGAACACAACTTTATTGGGAGCGTGAGCCATTTTGCTAATTGGCTGACAAGATGTGACAAATACGTCTTCATCCCTAGTGAGGATTCAAGCTCAATTTTTTTTTGTTATAAAGTGTACAGGACAGTGAGGACGCGCTCACTTAATGGATAGTAAAACACCTGACCATGACATTGATCGAGACCAACAACTGAAAACAATTTTTACTCTCCACCAATGTCGCACTGCGCTAGTCACCCGTTGTCACAACAGATGTTAGATATTTTATACCCGGTAATTTTACTAGCTACAGTGTCTTCATACCGAAATACAAAAGTGCATAACACTCTTGTTTCACTAGACATATCTGGCACTGCTCTAAAAGATTGTGTCTGTACTATGACTCAAATTGTGAAGAGATTAAAAAGAATCCTCGTTTGCCTCTTGTTAAAAAAACGGCTTGCTTTACAGTGAAGGGTTTATACGTTTATGTACACAAATCCTATGAAAATAATTTATTTAAAAATCAAAATTAATAAAAAGACTTTATTCAGTTTCACTAATTAAAGAACACTTATGAATTTCAAAAAGCTATCACTGGTTAAGTTTGTTGTTTGCTACTGAGAAGAATCCAGTTAGAAACTCAGTAGCAACACTTTCTAGAAAATATGAACATATTTAACACAATTATATTGTTTCTAACCAAAATAACTACATAAAGCATATCAGACTCAACATATTATTTTATTATAATGTATTAGAATAATGGTTAAGATAAAATTACAAAAATAAAATGCAGTTTAAATAATATACAAAACAGATTTAAACTCTTTTTTAAAAAAGCCAGCATTGTTTATAGGTCAGATTAAAATAATTTTATTAAAATTAAAATACAAAAGTTTAAAAAAGTTGTATATAAAAATATGTTTTTAGTATTTCTATTGCTTTTTATTTAAAATACTTGTCACACTGTCCTTCTGAATTATCCCAGTTTCTGATTTATCCATAAGACGCCTGAGACAAAGCAACGTAATACACTTCCTTGAGGTTTTATTAAACTGGACGAAGGGACCGCTACCTTCATTAGGGCGTTCCAGACACTTTACTAATTGGTTGTCAAAAGTTGACAAATATGTGCGGATTTCCTTCAACGGACCCTTGGGATCAAGAAAACTATTTCCGTCACCGTCTTCAAATCAGCTTAGTTTT
Organism: Leucinodes orbonalis; assembly: GCA_019425675.1. NCBI lineage: Eukaryota > Metazoa > Arthropoda > Insecta > Lepidoptera > Crambidae > Leucinodes > Leucinodes orbonalis. The sequence continues at coordinate 42,386 of PQWD01007822.1, read as the reverse complement.
GTACACTACAAAACATTCGTTATTCATTTTCTGCTTGCAATTTTGTCACATGCGGAATGCACTATGTTAAGTCAAGAAACTATCGCAATGGTCCATGATCGGATCGGTGACCAAAAAACATGATCTGGAGCTCCATCATGCTTCGGTTAATATATCAAATATTAAATTTGCTAATCCTGCAAGCTGTGGTATTGACTATGGTCACTGACATCAGAATATACATTAGACTGGACAAGCCGCCAAGTTTATAGGCAGTCCCAGTGTCGCAATTTCTTTTTGGTTCTTACCTGTGAAAAGTTATTATATTTCTTGGTAAATTTACTGATTCATTGCGATGATGGTATGTTACAATTGCACAGGATGGCATTTTAGAAAAAATCGGTAATTTCTTCTAATATTCGTGCGTCTTGACTCGTCTCACAGAGCGTAAACTGGTAGCCAGTGTATGCTCGTTGAGCTTAGAGTTGTCGCACTTTAAACGCGGCTTGCCCCATCTCCAGTATTGGGAAATCTGTGACTATGGTACTATTACGGATGTACTTATTCCGAGCTTTATTGCCTTGGTATGTTTCCCAATGTAGCAAGATTCAGAAAATATTAAATAAGCTCGGAGTACTAACGAGCAGTTAATGCATCCTTAATAAAATTTGAAAAATAAAGAAAAACAACCGTTAAGGTCATTTGCGGCTAATACCAAAGTATCGCGGCAGTTTAGTTGCTATGAATCTAAATATGGTTCATTTCCCTTTTGGTAATATCATTGTTATACAATTTTAATACATATTATCCCCAAAAACTCACACTATGCCATCTAAACCTAAAATTAGAAATAAATTATAATATTATTGTCGTACAAGTACAATTTTAAGTGAAAAATAGGAATACTATTTAAAAATACTTGAAAGCGGAATTTACGTCCCTTGCATTTCGACCGGTTTGTTCTGCAACCAAGATTCCTTTGTCCGGTAATCCGGAAATGCACGTTGCAGGCCTTTTCATTTTATTGTAACAAACTAAAAAAGTCAAAGCTAATAAAGTATGCTAAGACGATAGTAATAATCTATTAACCGTGCACTGGCTTATACAGCTTTGCATAAGCTAGTTTTTTTCAATATTTTAGCTTGATATTTTATGGAAACAAAGCCTTTTTATGTCTAAAACACCTGGGCGGTATTTCCAGGATTGCTTAAGTAATTTGGAACTCTATATTTTTTATTAAGTAAAGTTTTGAAGCTTTGATAATTACATACACCTCTCTGTGTTTCAACAAGTACATAACTGTTTTTACCATTGATGCAACACCTACCACGTGACTGTTTTGACATTTTTTGATGACTTTTCGAAGTAGATTCTTAGAAATTTTCGAAGTAAATTTCCTAAGAACTCATTATCGCTCGAAAAAAGGATAAAAATCCCCTATAAAAAGGGTGGTTCTGTTAATCGTTGCTAGCGTTGAATACTTGATATTCTCTACTGCGACCGATATTAAGAATTTGGTCGCTAGTTAGACTGCACAGACTCGGTATAAAATGTACTGTACTAACGTACCAACACTTGTTCTACCGGGTTCTTCAACTTAGAGGTTCGTATAAAGTTGAAGATTCAAATTTGTCAATTCTTTGACTTTTTAAGCAATTGGGGCTATACAAATCAACCACATAGTAAATTTTGCATAAATATCAACCGGTGAAGGAATTGAAGACAACAGTACATCGCCATAGATTCGTTCCATTCATTCAGGAAGAACCAAAACACAAAATGGTCTTTGGATCTATGCAATCTGAAATTTTTTCTACAGGCGTAGGAGAAATTGACTCCAAGACGCTCATAGAAAACATTCCCTCCTGGTATGTGTGTGTACTTAGTGCGATCTAAATAAATTAATATTAAGTTACAAAATAACATTAAATGGGATTATGGGATCCTGACTTTACACGTGTGCAACAAATCTAGTAATAATGATAATCTAGTAACAATCATTTATTCCTTACCATACACAATTCATTACTATTATATATTATCGTTTATAACAACATTATATTACTATAATGGTTGGTTCTAACTTATAATTAATTATATTCTCTTGGACCAACAAATCATAAAAATATTTAATTTTTATCATAACAATCTCAGTTCTTGTTTATGAAACATCAGCAATAATCTAAAGAGCTATTGAAAGTTCAATTTGAACTTTTTAACGACAATATTTCCTCCACAGGTATACTTACCTTTCTGAAGTTTCGTAACGTACAAAACTTGCAACCGGTTCATTATTAGTTGAGGATTTTCTCCGATAAAGTAAGTGTGCTTTACACAAGAAGTTGCGGTAGCAGACTACAACTACTATTTAATACAATTACAATGTTTGCAGTGGATAAACATTATACATTAAAAACCATTATACTCATGATCTGATGAAATACCATTGTTAAACGTGATGAGGAAAGGTATTAGGACAATTTAAACCATTAAACGCCGGAAATCCAGACACAATAGAAAATAGCGGTCAAAGGGTTAAGCAGGTTGAATTGGTTACTATCTTCTTGAATCTGTTGTTTGGGTGTTTTCTATGTATAATATGTATGTATTTACAAATAAAAAGTGCTTATTAGTTATTATTTAGTATAAATATACTTTCTTTAGTACCTATATTACAGGTTAAATCCTTTTTTTAGGACTAAATGGCGCTGTGTGAATGTCAGTGGATATTCATATTTATACAAGTTTTTCATCGTTGCCACGGTAAGAAAATTGTAAGTAATCGTATAACAAATAGTCACAGCCGAACATCCAATTGCATCTGTCATGTGTGCACATAACATTCTGAGTATTAAGCTTGCAATCCGTTGGGCGCAGGTGTACCTGGACAATATTCATACATCGAGCTTAACTATGCATGCACAGCACCATCGGTGGAATAAATGAGCGGTGATCTGCCGAAAAATAGCGAAGGTAATTAAGGCAGTAGGGTTGTCACTGATCTGAATTGGGCTTTGGAGTGTATGTTGTTGTATTACTCTTCAAACTATGGTAGTGTCTTGATGGTGTAGTACACAGCGCGTTTCCTTGACGATTGCTTAAGCCATTTGCCATCTGAGCCATCTGCGCTCGCCAATTGCCCGGTGAAGCTGTAAGGACCATCTGCGGCCAACAGCAGTAGGCAGTTTGAAAAAAGGCTAGTTAATTGACTGATTTTTATCGCATAAAACAGCTGTAGGGTTTTTTATTGAACAGGAGGTAAAAGAGTATACGGTTCACCTAATTTCATTTCATTTATTTACGTGGCAGAAAATGACGACAGAATCGAACTGTGGAAGACCTCCAATCTTCCAGGTGGTGAGGATGAAATTTTGCGCTAAAAGCCCTGATCCGCTTAATATTCCTACTTCCTTTTTTATTGACCCAAGCCAATCTCATCGTACTCAATGAACGAGTAAAGAAATCTCTATAAACTATTTAATGAACTTTAACTTTTTGAAGGGACCCGAACACTTCAGAGTAAAAATACTGTGTAGGTAGTAGTTACCTACTATTATTGGAAACCTTCTGCGTCCGTTAATCAAGTTACATATGTAGTCCTAATAATTTCAATCCTAACTCGCTAAGGTGCTTTTTATTCGAAACACAGAAGTGCGTTCTATTTTTTTTTATAATGGCTGTTAATAGATGGAAGCCAACACCAGCAGTGGACTGCATACGTTACTGACATCGCGGCCAAATATTTATCAATGTTCTGCTTTTCTCATCTTACTATCGCTTATTGAGGCTAGACGCCATCGTTTCATCTGGCTGAAGTATCACTTATGGTGCGTGTACCGGGACATTTTTAAACTTCTGAATCTTTTTGCTTAACGGCTATCAGTCCATTTGTGCTTATCCAAAAGTCGGTAACTTAAATTTTCTGAGAAATAACATTCTTAGTTGTATCAATAGCAACCAATATATAAAACGTTATCTTTTGATATCACAAATTTACATCTTACCGACCTACACAAACGTTTAATATTAACAAAGGTTCGACGGGAAGTGTTTGACTGCATAGAATGTCAACAAAAACAGAATGATCCAAAAATAACAATGGATCCAATGTTAATAAAATTGGCAAAAATATTTTGAACATCGCCAGACAATAGGCAGGTTCGAAGCAAACCGGCTTAAAGCTAAAGTTTGACGAGAAAATAGCGCATATTTTGTACGAAATAACGTATGGCAGTATTCTCATGACCGAACTATGTATTTGTGTTTCACAACGAATATGCTCGCCTAGCTTCTGCAAGTTATTTAACAAGTTTAGCATATTTGAAAAACACAACTTCAAACTGAATTATATTATGTGTACATTAATATTGCACAGCCATTGCAGAAATACATTCTGCGCTGACTTGATCTAAACGTCTTAACATTTTCTTTGAAATAGTTTCGATCCTGAATTAAACTTATGAACCTACCAGATAAATTTGACAGTGGTAGGTTTATTAAAAAATAATTACACATGCAACCCCTAGCGCTTTGCTCACTCCCCAAGCGCTCGTAACATATATAATTAAAACAAAATGTAAACACAGTCGACCATTGCATCCATTCATTTCTTAATTTGCTTTTACTTTAACATCTAATAATTGTCCCTATGGCAAATTGACGTTACAATCGATGCTTTCATAGAAAATGATCTCTGATGCGACTCAACACAGTGTTGATGTTAATGAACTTACATCACAGAGCTATAAATACACGTTTCATATAGACTTGAAGTCAGATAATACATGAGTACTATTTATACAGGCATGAAATTGATTAATGCGCCAATTATTAAAATTGATTAGATAGCTGAACCAGAACATGAATATTGACCCTTAAAATGTTGTAACACGTTAAATTTTACAAACTAGTAAAATTTTTCAAATTAGATGCAAGCACCATTTCTATATTGTCCATAGCTTATTGCAGGAATACACTGAAAACCTTATCTAGATTAAGCATGAGAGTTAGTTTTATCAAAAAAGTCAGTACTTAGTACCTAATACATATTCGAAGTTTATTTATTTTGAAATAACAATTTTTATTATCATAATGCTAGCGAGTTGTTTCTTACACTTATCTTATACCGTGTAAAAATATTTTTCCCGTTTAACGTTGCCATAGTAAAAAACCGTTTAGCCTCGCTAAAGCACCTACAAAGTGCGATAATGATAAAACACCACTTTAGCCTAATGTGTGGAGGCAGGGATGAATATCAAAGCAAAAGGCAAAAGCTTATCTGAGCCAGGATAATATGTCATAAGTGATGTAACGCGGAAAAACATCGTGACTTGTAAAGAACGTAAGTACCTATCTATTCTAGATGAAGGTATGAGTGATATCAAGTGACTTCGTACTGGAATAAGTTGGTGATGAAATTTTGTGATGTTATTTGACTGATGTTTCACATTACAGAGATAGTATGCATGATAATTACATGGGTAATTAATCAATTCAAAATAAGCTACATCTCTTACTTTATAGTTGCGTGAAAATCATTCGGTCTTTTTGATTCCATACACGTGATTTCAGAAAACGGCATGACTACCTATAATTTTTTTTCTGCTATGAATAGAATAGAATAAAGAGCGTCGGTGGCTCAGTGGTGTGGACTGTCGCCTTCCTACCGGGAGGGCTGTGGTTCAAATCCCGACACGTACCAATGTATTTTCGAATTTCGAAAATATATGTACGTTATCCGACGCTCATACGGTGAAGGAAAACATCGTGAGGAAACCTTCATGCACGCCTGCGAAGAGATTCGAAGGTTGTGTGTGAAGTCGTTCAATCCGCACTGGGCCCGCGTGGACGACTAAGGCCTAATCACCCTATACGGGTAGGCTCGTGCCCCTCGGTTTAATGAGCTGATGATGATGATGATGAATAGAATAGAATAGAATATTTCTTTATTTGCCAAAAAACATGGTATAAAAGTTGTACATAAAATTTAGGAGTGCACATGTTTCGCTATAAATAGTTAGCATGCAAATAATTATCAGAGTAAAAATATATTTTCAAGCTTAATTAAATGTCAAAATGGAACAATATTATTAACTTATACATTTATCATTTAAAAGTTATTTATGTCATAATAATTTTTTTTAGAAGCCATTTAAAAAGATTGTGATGAACGCGTTAATAGTACAGTATGGCATCGATGTACCACTTAATAATAGACACATTTGTAAAATAATGACTCCGTTTACTTTAAATCTCACAGAGGTTTCCCAATTCTCAAAACACATTAATAAGCTTTCCCAAAAACGCTTCACACAGATGGCTACTTAATTATGACAGCCTATTTGGTTAGTATGTATAGTTTATGAATTTTGTATACGACTATATTAAATGTTACGTTTATTAAAATGGTTATATATAAATTGTATGTGTTACCTTTTAGTATTAATTTTTTACAGTTGATTTAATAAAAAAATTGAATTACCCACCTAATTTTAAAGACTAATAAAATTCATAAAACATCTTCATAAAAAATCTTACGATTTCAGGACCCAGCCATCATGCCTATTATATTATTATTACTAGGTCACACAGTGAGAAGAGTCGATGGTCGAAGGCTCTCAAGTGACGTCCAAGGAATAGAAAAAAGGATAAGCCGTCTTCCAACCTCTTGGAGAGGCGGCCCGGTTAAGAAAGCGGCTTGCCGAAGATTTTTAATGCACCTTAATGAAAATGAAGCAGTTCAGAAACTTAACTAACCTTGTAAGTTTTAATTGCAAGAATGTGAAGCGTTCCGTCGAAAGCGTAAGGCAACTGTGTCGTACATGTGATATTATTGCTTTACAAGAGACTTGGCTGCTTCCGGATGACATTCCGTTCTCGGGAACATTGATAAGGAGTTTGGATGTACCGGGACGTCGCGGTGGACACCGCGGCGGGCATGGTGCGCGGGCGCCGCACGGTGGAGTGGCGCTGCTGTGGCGGAAAAGTATGTTCAACGATGTGGCGGTTGTGCACTGTGATAACCCGCGTGTGTGTGCCATAGGGTAACCGTGTGTCAGAGATCTTTTTTAGTGTTAAATGTGTACATGCCAACGGATTGTCAGGCGAATCTAGCGGAATTTGTAGACTGTCTTAGTTTGGTAAGCGCTATAATTGATAATAATAATATCGAATGTGCATATGTATTGGGTGATTTTAACGCTCATCCTAATGAACAGTTTTTTATGGAATTGTCGAGTTTTTTGCGATGAATTACAGTGGATATGTGCAGATGTGCAACTATTGGGACTAAACACTGATACTTTTACTTTTATTAGTGAATCATGCGGGTCTAAGCGCTGGTTGGATCATTGTGTGGTTACACAGGCCGCTATGAACACCGTTTCAAAAGTTTATATTCATTATGATGTGTTATGGTCAGACCACTATCCACTTGTAATACAGTGCAGACTAGATAATGTGATTCCTAAGTTATATGAAACTTGTGTCACTTGGAATCACAGCAAAGTACCGTGAGGGAACGTAAACAAGAGCAAATTGATATGTATACACGATTATGAAGAAAGAAAGAAAGAAAGAAAGAAAAAACATTTATTTGACCACAAATACAAAACAAAACAATAATACAAAAATAAACCAAAGTAAACACGTGAAAAAGAAAAGACTAAACAAAAAAAATAAAAATAAAAGACAAATGAAACAAAAATAAACACCAATAAAAAAATAAAAAAACGTTATTTGTGGTCAAATGGGCCCTGCCTCAGCTTATACTGCCGTGTGTCATTTACAGTTTCTAATGATTCATCAACTTCGCCACGGCAGCGCTGGTGTTCTGACAGAGCCCAAGTGACGATGCAAAGCATAATATATATATATTACAATAATACAACTTTCATAAAAAATACACTTGAAATATAATAATAATTAAACTCTATGTCTTGCTGCTTACATAAATAATAAATAAGTATATATAAATAATAAAATATAAATAATAAAATATGAATAAATGTCAATGTCACCACATTTTTTTTTTCCGATGCTCAACAAGGCTGCACAGGTATTAATCTTAGCCTGTATTTCTGATAATTTAAAATGAAAAATAAAAATTTACTAAACGTCAAGAAAACAAAAACTTTATTGGTTAACTTTATTTCAATACTACCTACTTGTTTTATGAAAATGAAAATTTACAACTGCCACGCCCTGCCACGTAATAGCACATGGAATTATGAGAAATGACTGGACTGCCACTTAAAAACCAACCGTAAGTATAGGCATTAGCACTCTTGTTTTGATAAATAAATTCGTTTGAGGTGATTCTTGAAAGTGCCAATTGATTTTAGGTTACGTACAGGAGGCGGGGAGATTGTTCCAACAACGTGTGGCGGCGTACCTGAAGGAGCCGCGAAATGCTGTAGTACGGTGTAACGGAGTTACAAGGATGTAAGTGCAGGCTCTTCTTGGATTACCTTTGCGCTCCTGGGCCCACACAAGCTTCTGGTGCAAGTACTTTGGCTTACCTGTGTTAACTATACCAAACAATAATGATGCCAGGTGCAGCTTTCTACGAGCCTCCATGTTTAATAATTGTGCAGTGTTTAGAAATGGTGTAATGTGTGAACGGGGGGGTATGTGAAAACAGAATCGAGCACAGGCGTTTTGAATTCTTTGTATTAATTTTACTGTTCTGGATAAGAGGCATGGCCCATAAACTGTATCACAGTAATTAAGCTTGGATAATATAAGAGCTTCGCACAATTTGACCCTCAATCTCTCGCATATGTATGGCCTTATTTTATACAGTACTCTTAATCGGTAAAAACATGTTCTGGCACATTCAGTGAGGTGCTTTTCAAAATTAAGGCTGGTGTCAAGAACGACTCCTAAACTTCGGACCTCATCAACAACCGCAATAGGTTCACCATCTATGCTGATGTGAGTAGGAGTTTGCCTGATATTATTGATATGTTTTTTTAGAGCCCATTATCATACATTTTGATTTTGATGGGTTTAATAAGAGACAATGGGAGTTACACCATAAGGATATTTGTTTCAGGTCTTCGTTTATTTTAGCCACAGCATCAGCAGAATCTTGAGGGTCAAATGATAAATATAGCTGAAGATCATCAGCATAAATCTGGAACCCACAGTGCCTGATGCAGTTGGTTATGCTTGCGGTATATAATATAAAAAGGATAGGCCCCAAAATTGAGCCTTGGGGAACACCCCTTTCAATTGGAAGCAAAGCAGAACGCGACTTAACTCCGTCACCACCCAACAGCTCAACACACTGTCGTCTATCTGTCAGGTAACTATGGAACCATTTGACTGTTTTTGGATCAGCTCCATAGTAAGCAAGCTTTGATAATAATAGGGGAATACTAATCGAATCAAAGGCGCGGGAGAAGTCTAACAAAGTTAGTATGGTTGCTTTGCCTGTATCTTGAGCAGCAAGGATATTGTCGACAACGTCTGCCAGCGCAGTTGCCGTGCCATACCCCCTGCGGAAGCCAGATTGGTTGCTAGGTAGTATGTGATTGTCCTCCAAAAACTTTGTGAGCTGGTCGCACACCACGCGTTCTGTGATTTTTGACATGCATGGTAGCAAACTTATTGGCCTAAGATCCTTTAGGGACATGGGCTGGCTTTCTTTAGGAAGAGGTTTTACGACTGCTACCTTCCAGCTCTCTGGGAATTTGCCTTCCAGAATTGATCTGTTTACCATCTCTGTTATAGTGGAAAGGGTCTGTGGTAAGGTAAGAAGTAGCATATCCAGAGAGATATTATCCACACCCTGCGCGTTGGACTTTAAGCTCCTTATGGCTTTTGCAATTGCATGCTCACTGACAGGTTGTAGTTTGAAGGTTGCCGTCCCATGCCTGTGGTATTCCATGAATGTTAAATCAGATATTGACACTGCATATTTTCCTGGTATGTTAAGAAAATGGGTATTTATCAAATCTGGATTATCAAAATGAGTTGGCAGCTGGCAGCTACTTTTTTTGTTAGGTATCAGGTTATTTTTTAAATTTGCCCAAAGTTTTTTGCTGTTATGCAAGTTATTATTAATATGTGTATTAAAGAAATTCTTTTTTTCGCTTTCGATTGCTGCTATTACTACGTGCTTCATTGTCTTGTAGGAAGTTTTGGTAGCACTGTCGCCGTTCGCTTTATATTTTTTATGAAATGCGTTTCTTATTCGCATCATTTCCTTTACAGTGTCAGTTATCCAGGGATGAGGGGGGTGCTGAAATCTACGTGTTTTAAAGGGGCGTGTAGTTCGAAGATGGTGAGAATGGTCTCTGTGAATTGATCAACCATGCTATCAATGTCATTCGCCATAAGAAACTGTGACCAATCAATAGAACTCAAATCACTGTTTAACTGGTCCAAGAGAATGCTGTTTAGTGGCCTGAATGTTACCCTGGTTGGAGTTGGTTTTGGTTTTTTTATCTTGAATTCTGCAGACACCATTGCATGACCTCCCAATTCAGGGGAATGATTTACTGTAACATTAAGGACGTGGATATCTGTGCATATCACATCAATCAGAGTTCTACTGTGGTTCGTGAAATGGGTAGGTTGGTTAATTACTTGCCTTAAGTGTGTACTAAAAGTGAACTGCTGAAACAGCATCGACATGCCACCACTGGCACTAGACATATCGATATTAAAGTCCCCTAGAAGTATTATACCGTCATGTGTCGAAAAGGAGGTGATGGAGCCAGTAACTGCGTCCAAGAAAGTGTGAACATCCAACCAAGGTGGTCTGTATGCCGTTCCAACCATAATCACCTGGTTATTAATTTTTATACTTAACCACATTTGCTCGACCGATGCAACTATGGGGTGTGGGTAACACCGAGCGTATAACCCCTTACGTATGTAAAAACCCACCCCACCACCTCGGCCCCCGAATGTGATCAGGTCTAGGGGTGTGAAGCAAACGATAACCGGGCAATCTCGGTGCATTATGTTCTTGTCCATGTCTCAACCATGTCTCGTTGATAGCCATGATGTCCGGTGTCAGATTCTCGATCGCAACGATAAATTCCTCCTGTTTAGTGCACAGTGAACCGGCGTTATATAAACCAACTGTTAAATTGCGTAAGTTAATCATTTTATCATATAATAATTGTAATTAATCAGAGTTTTTATTGTATTCATAATTGTATTTATATAAAAGCAGTGTAATTTTGTAAATAAGTAGTCTTTATAAGAATAGTGACTAATAAATAATAATACATTAACAAATTGTTTCAGATTTGAGGAGCGATAAATGAATGATTCTGATATACTTATATATATAGATATTACTAAATTATAGTGGCTACTGTAAATGTTATTTTCAACCTTCATAAATAAATACAATGCAGCACATACAATATCTGATGTTTTTATCCAAGGGTTTTTATAGATTTTGTTGAGAGATAAAGCAATTTTGTACATTTTAATTAACAAGTCTTTGTTATTCATATTATTACAAAATAAAGTAAATAATGAAATTGTGATAGTAGTATTATACAAATAACAGATTGGTGACACAATATGTTGTCTTGTAAAAAGGAGTTTAAACCTAGCTTTATAATTAAGTACTATTACAGTCAAACACCTCTGGTACGTCCTCCTGCGAGCGAAATCGGAAGGCCGGTTTACCGTCTCCCTGGCGAGCGAAGATTTTCCCTCCCTTCGTCCAGCAGTACCTCCATTGCTGTGTTCGACACTCCTCGCGGACCCGATGGAAGAGTTGCCGGTTCGTGCGAGTGAGGCGCTCATTGATGAAGACGCGCGGCCCGGTGGACGCGGCCAACCCAGTGCGGCGCACGCGGGCGGCGCGCAGTAGGTCGTCGCGCAGGCCGCGCCGCGCCAGCCGCACCACAAGCCGCCGCGCGCGCCCGCTCTCACCCGGCGGCGCGCCCACGCGCTCCGCGTACACCACGTCACGCTCCTCCAGAGCAACTCCCAACCGCGTAGCCAGCACGCGAACGGCGTGCATCGGGTTCTCCCCCTTGTCCTCGGGCAAATGACCGATCTCAAGGTCAGACCGGAGGGCCTCTTGTTCCCTGTCGTTGATGTCCAACTTGAGTCCCGCAATACAATGCTCCAGCTCCGATATCTTGTCGCATCACTCGACTGCGGGCGCTGCTCCAGTGCTGCCACCCTCTGCTCGACACCATCCAATCTGGCGGCCACAGCCGAGAACGACTCCCGAAGCTGAGCCATCTCCCTCCTGAGCTCCCGCATCTCGAAGATGAAATCCGAAAACTCTCACGGATATCAGCGATGCCTGTTTTCTCGCTAGAATTATCGACGGCGGCAACGCAGGGTGGAGAAGCCGCGGCTTTTCTTTTCTGCCTTCGCCCCCCACCATGCTCCTTTACGCCCTCGTCACGAGGTACAGAAGGTGCATCCTTAATGGAGCTCAAACCGTCAGAAATTGGTGACCGCTGGATATTAGGCATTATTTTATTTACTTTATTGTTTTCCGCTTCTCTGTTTATAATAAAACCTTAAGTTGATAATATTTTTCTTAATTATCCCCTTTGTATTGTATTTTCAAATTACTTCAAAAGATAAAAAAAAAAAAAAAAAGAAGACAAATGTTTACGAGTATTGAACCCTGTATGTTCTGTGCCAGGTCCGCCTCAGTGTTCAAGTAGCTAGGTTGCTTTAAAGCTTTGCGACGAAATTTTGCACTATGTTCGACGTATTTGCGCCAGATTCTTTTTCGATTAGGAATTAGACGGTCTTTTGAAAATAGAAAGAACCAGTCTACCGTGCACTAATGGATATTAGACTCACGATTTGCAACCAAGCGAATCTTTGATTACTTTTAAAACCAATTAGACATTGAACTATAACTTCAACTATTACACCAGATTTTGAGTCACACCTTTGCACTTATTTTGAAATAGGAAACAGTTTAGTCTGATCACTTTTTATATTTTTATTGACTTTTTACACTGTAACTCAACGACAGTACGTGTGTACGATGACACTTGCGTGACGTCACTTCTCTCACTCATTATGCAATGATAAATTGAAATTGATTGACTTCCCAAATGAATTACGCTATTGTAGTGATAATATATGTAACGATTTGACCATAGAATAATTATAGATAACTTATATAATGACATTGTAAATGCGCTGTGCCAGGCAGCATGTGACAGTTACGATACGCATATTCATAAACGTAACAAACCGGTTATTGGATGGAATAAGTATGTTAGGAGTGCTCATTGTGACGCCAAAATAAAGTTTGAGACTGGGTTTTGTTCGGAAAGCCACGGGGAGGTCGTGTTTGGAGTGATATGCGGACGAGTCGCAGGATTTTCAAATCGCGCTTGCGTTGGTGTCAGAACAATAGGGATCAAATTCAAATGGACATTGCTGAGTGCGGATGTCACTAGGGGAGGGCCACAGATTTCCCAAAACGATTTTGTATTGAGAGTCTGTGGGGAGGACCTTGTCAGATTAGATTTTGGGCAAAGATGATGATGAATATAAATTGTATTAAATCTGTTAGTTATCCTAGACGAAATTGTAGCATGCATGACACAATGTACATCACTAGTAGTCTGTCAGTAACATGCGTCGGCTGTTTCAACGCTTTTCTGCTATTAAGATTAAGGATACAAACTAATTAATTTTTACTTATATTTTTCTCGCCATGTGGAGGTTTGTTTGAAATAAAACACCAAACCATAGGAATAATGATACCGTTAGTAAATTATCCATATCACTGGTCTGTAATAAACTGTCAATTTAAGGAGTAAAAAAGCGAGTATTGAGTATCAACAGAGTTGACGTTTTTGTGGCCCACCTAAATTGTAAACAAATCAGCACTTCAATAATGGCAGGTTTATAGTAATTAGCTTAATCGAAACTTATTCGATTGATGGAATATAAAAAGGTGAGATTTGAAATTTACGATGAATATAATCTCCTGTAGTCTGGATAGGTATTTTACCATACTCATATATGATTTGTACAAGAAAATTAAGCCTTAATTAATCAAAGATGTCTTTGTTTAATTTTGGAAGACAAGTAAGAGCTTTTGTTGTATTTATTTATCAGCTCCATTGAGTTGTATAAAATAAACAAAACATTCGGAAAGTGCTTTATTCGGAAACTAATTTAATTAACAACGTTCCGAGTTCACAAAGAACATTTGAATTTCAAACGATATTAATGTTTTAATTTTGATTCGTTGCCAAATTTTAATTTAGAAGCTCAAATATGCCTAATAATGAGCCTGTATGAATTGTTAAATAAGTGGAAGTAACTGTTATTTATATTTGATAAAAGCTTTTAGTAGGCGGATAATATATCATCATAAACATCATCAATAGCTTCGTATATCATTATCATTATACGTCCCCACCGAGGGGCACGAGCCTACCCGTATAGTGTATAAGCCTTAGTCGTCCACGCGGGCCTAGTCCGGAATGGCAGACTACACGCACAAACTTTTAATGTCTTCGTGGGCATATGCAGGTTTCCTCACGATGTTGTTCTTCACCGCAAGAGCGTCGGATATAAAAAACAATTATTTATGTTGTAACTTTTTGCCATACTTTTAAAAATTATAAACTTAGAGTTTTAAAAATAAAATAAGATAACATGGTGCTGTGTAAATGTTTGTGGATATTTATTTATAAAGATCCAAAAACAAATCTCATTCTCCACAATAACGTATTATTGCGTGTGCGACTAAAACAACAAAGCTCAAATGGAGTTTGTAACTACTTCGTCAGGGATAAATCGACCGACGCAACCGGCACGCTTCAACTTCCATAATTAATATTTTCAAAAGAGATTTGTAATTAGAAAGGGGCGACTCGGCGAATTTTCGCTAATCCAATGAGCTCAGGTCGCAAGTAACGGGATTAAATTGTAGATAATCGCAAAGTCTAAGGAAAGATGGGAAACACCATCTAAATTAATCAGGCGACTTATTCGCACCCCGTCGCTGAGATGTAGGTACTTGAGCTAAATTATTTTACTGATGGGCTGTCTTAATGAAATATTAGATGAAAAACGCTTTTTAGGACTTTGTCTTTGGTGTAGCTGCGTTTGGGAAAGCTATTTTATATTGTATTATTTGTAGATGTTGTCATAATAATGAGGTTTAATGTCTTTTAAGGTACGGGAACCATATATTGGCTCTTTCATAATGAACAAAATGAAGTTTCATCGCAGCATTTAAACCAATGCTGTATCCACTAAAACACGAAAGAAATTTTATCATATATCATTAGATAAAGTCTCCACGAATAGACAAAATCAAACTTACGAACCAAAGTTAGTTAATATTTCCAATCATCAATTCTCAATCCCATACATAAAATCCTACTGTAAATCGTCCGTACATACATGGATAGGTGAGAATATAGGTTGCGCTTAAGCGAGTGTGTCGAGCAGAGTGGCTTGATCGAGAGCATCCAAACAGACAGAGGGCACTTGAGGCCCGTCCTCAAACCGGCCACGCGAAAAGGGTACGGTAAGTATTTTTTAAACAACCTTTATTGATCGATCGACCGGTATACTTTATGGAGCATTTTGTGTCCTATTAAGAATTTACGGTCTACATTTATCGTATAAAATTTGATCTTTATTGCTTATAGGGTAGGAACTGATTTGCTTTATCATACGTGTAATCCAAGAGATATCCTACCACTTGGATACCTCTTGAGGAGTGAGGATTAATATACCACGGTTTGTTAACTATTAAGAAGCATAGTTGTGCAGCAGTAGCAGGCGTCATGAAGACCTAAATAATGCGTATTTAAGTTTCATTTAAAGTAAAGTATTACCTTTTGAAGGTCGCCAAAAGTGAAGGCCAAAGTTAACTTAATTTGGCTATGATGTATCTTAACACAAAGTACTATAATTCATATCTATTCAACTATTATATATATGCAACATCGGTTTTTTGGCACAATCAGTAGTTTTGCGTCCATGGGTACAAATAAACAAACATTACTTTTTAAGCAATACTGTATTACTTACCTATTTATCATCCGATTAATTTAATAAGATATGAAAACCAATAGAATGAATGCAGGATGAGAATTTCATGTTTAACATACAATATATATTACTGATGCGCCAAATATAAACATCCATGCTCACTTGCTACAACCCTGTTCTCATAGTACCCTGTAGCTTTTATATTTGGCTAGTCATTGTATTGCGTATGCACTACCGAAATAGAGAACCATTCGTTACCAGAGATACACGTCGCTTTGTCAGTGCATACTTTGAATCCACTGTAGTTTGTTGTGGACAGGGCACGCACCGTAGCGTTCGTATTGTAGATCTCTTACGAACTGTAGACTTGCAGAGATACTCAACTGTCTACGGTTGGTTTACGAAATAAAAAACTCATATTAAAACCAGACGAAAGAAAATATCGACTGATTTTTAGCGATCGATTTGGCGTTGCTATTTCTGCTAATGGAGCTTAACCCTGTGATGGAAGAGTCGAATATCAGTGTTACTATTCCTTCTCTTCCCACAAGAAATACTAAATGGTAAAAAATATTGTTCCATGATGTTGAATGTATATAATAAGAGCATTACACTTATTTGTTTCTAACATTTAAACTACACTGCTCCATTCTCAGATTTCCAATTAAAATATTGTTACACCATTTCTATGAGTCCGCAAATAAATTCAAGTTGCTCATGAATTAAAAATGAACTTTGAAGTCCCCGAGCGTCTTCCAGTTCGTCTGTGTAGTTGCTTTTAAACAATTGAACGGGTCTGTTTTGGCATTAAGCCAACAATACAACGAACGGCTATTTGTGGCTTAAACCACTTTTCATGTTATACTGATAAGTTTGGGTACTATTTGTTTTTAACATAAATCAATAAGTGAAGGTTGTCAAAGGGCTTCGGCTGTATTATTGGGATCATGTAAAATTTGTTTGAACTTCATCATCATTACCTCATTAAACGTCCCCACGAGGGGACGGGCCTACCCCTATAGGGTGTATAGGCCTTAGTCATCCACGCGGCCCAGTGCGGATTAGCCGACTTCACTCACACCCTTGAATCTCTTCGCAGGCGTGCGCAGGTTGCCTCACGAGGTTTTCCTTCACAGTAAGAGCGTCGGATAAACGTACATATAATTTCGAAAATTCGATAATAAATTGGTACGTGGCGGGATTTGAACCTGCACCCTCCAAATAGGAAGGCGACAGTTTACACCACTGAACCACCGACGCCCTATTGAACAAGAATTAAAAATGACCAAGTTTGAACTTGGTGTTAACTAATCATATAGTTAAGGACCTACCACATTGGACAAGCTTGGTATAAAAAAACCTTAACTTTTTGCATCTTCTTTGTATCTGCTTCTGTGTTTTATGGCAGGATTTTTACATTTAAAATCTTTGGTGTCTAGATTAATTACACGACTGCGGTGGTTAAATGGTTTAAAGAGTTCTTTGTTAGTATAATTTTACATTAAGACAGGTAGTCCAAATGGGTAGGTCCAACTTCGAGAAGGAGGTTTCTCGTCGAATCCAATTAGGATGGGCAGCGTTCGGGAAGTTAAGGCAGATTTTTTCGTCCAAAATACCTGTGTCTCAAGGCGAAGGTGTTTCACTAGTGTGTGTTGCCAGTTATGACATACGGAAGCGAAACGTGGTTGCTCACTAAGGGCCTCTTGAATAGACTCAAGGTTGCTCAGCGTGCTATGGAGAGGGCTATGTTAGGTGTCTCCTACGCGATAAAATCCGAAATGATGATATTCGTAGGAGAACTAGGGTGACCGACATAGCCCAGAGGATTAGCAAGTTGAAGTGGCAGTGGGCAGGGCACATAGTGCGTAGAATCGATGGCCGATGGGCGGAAAGTGTTATCGAGTGGCGTCCACGTAACGGAAAGTGAAGCGTAGGCGATCCCTAACAGATGGACGGATGATCTGGTTAAGGTAGCGGGTAGCGATGGATGTCAACTGCAAGGGATCGTCGCGTGGAAATCATAAGGGAGGCTTTCGTTCAGTCAGTGGACATAATTAGGATGTAATGATGATGATGATGAAATAATTTTATTTTAACTTTGAGAAACCTACTTACTAAAGTAATGTTTATTTCATTAATTTAATTTCTTATTAAAATTTTTAATTTGATATATATATATAAATAATAGTAACAAAGAATAAATTATTACCATTATTATTATTGTAAATAATAATAGCACAGTAAAAATCTAATTAGTTATGTGTGTTAGTGAATGAGGAAATACATTCACATTATTAAATATAAATATTATAAAAATAAACTTCATTCTTATTCAGTCATTCACAAAGGAAACCGTACTTCGTTTAGTATTCTGTAAAAATGAGAAATTGTTGCTAGTAGCGGCGTTTCTTCCAATTTTATAATATCAGAAAAACACGTTTCTAAAATACACGCGAAGTTGTGAGGTGGCCCCGGATGCTAGTTTATAAATATAAATAACTGGCACAACTTTGAACTTAAAATGATAACATCTTGCCTTAAGTTTTGCAATCAGTTTAAACCAATACTGAAATGGAGTAAGTCGGAAAATCTTACAAATTATAGATATACGTGGAAACCGGTTTGGATATTTTAGTTATTTCATTAATTTTAAATACTAATGAAATAACTAAGAACTAACTAATTAGACTAAAAGCAAACATATCGTATTTTTAATGATTTACGGTAGTTTTAACAATTACAATATCGACGCTTATTTATCAATACCACAATAGAAAAATGGGTCGAAAATTTCTATCCAATGATGTATAAAACGTTATTTTAGGAAGTATTTTTTACTTGTGTGATATTATTGTATAAGCAAAGATATTTAGTTTATACATCGATAATATATTTAAAAATTTTTTGTTTAAAATTTTGTTACTTTCGATTGTTAATTATATATGTCATATGACAAATACAAATTTATAAAGTAATTTAAAACTTATGTTTTAACATAATTTAATTTTTGTTGGCATTTCAGTCGTACTCTCCATTGAAACTCGATTGATTTATATCACATTTGTAATTTATTGTTTTTTTCTGAATATTACTAAAATACTAGTAAAGGCACGAAATTTTGATAAAACAAGTCACAAAAAACACACAGACACATAACAACAAACTATGATTTTTGTTATCTACGCCTTTTAATATGATGCCAAAATCGTAACAGCAACTTTTAACACCATTGGTCAATCGAAATTGCTCGTATGTACATATATATATTACTAGTCTAATATTAACGCTTTCGGAACGCACTAGCATTAGATATATCAGCCACTTATACCCATTAGTAGCTCAGCTGTAATTCACTGCTTGTATATGATGTGAAACCAAGTTTATACGCAACAAGTTTATCATACTGACGGGGAATGTTCATGTTTGCACTTACTCGATAGCAAGGCACAAGAATTTTTTAATTTGCCTAGTGCTCGTGTTTGCAGTCGACATTCCTTGTTATTACTAGGTTGTAACGTGTTTGATTTCTATAAAGCTTTTGTGCAAACTTAATACAGCTTTAACTTGCATGTTTTGGTATTGTGTCTCAGTAGTACAATTTTTTTTTAATTAATAAACATTTCGTGTTTGATAATCAACGAATTGTTTCGAGGAAACATCAAAATAAGGATGATATTATTTAAAGAAAAAAGATACCAATTTAGAAGTTATTTGGATTTATCATCTTTACAGTGATTGGTTGATGGTTGGTAGATATAAATAGACTTTCATGGTGTAGTTAAAGTTAGGGTGTTTCGTCAGTTGACCCCGGCCTTTGAATACCCCGCGGTGTCAACCACACAAGGACTCTCTTTGAATTGGCCGATAGACACCGCAAAGTAACTGTTGAATCAAAATTATTGATTAAATAAATCAATTATGCTACTATCTGTTTCGATTAATCATTATATCAATCTGAAACATGATTTTAGTAAAGTTTTCTTTTTATATTTATTGTATATTACAAATAGTCATAGTAGATTTGCCATGTTGTTTGAATAAAGCATTGTATATTGTTCAATACAGAAATAAATTATGCAGCAATAGAGCACAAGAAAAGCCTTTGGGTTGTGGTACAAGTTAAGGTAAGACACTTTAAGAATAATATAATATAAACTTATTGGACTGATAGCGTAATAAAAAAAAATGCTATGACAGATATGTTATACTTGAATATTGATCTGAATCCAAATTAAGCGAGAGCTTGTCACGAGTATATACTTAGCTGTCCCATGAGATAAATAAGGTACTGTATCTCAATTTTATTACAAGGATGCTATACAATTTAAAAAAAAACATCGACAATATAACATTAAACAAGACTGTTTAGTGCTATCAACTTGCAACTACGAGTTCCGTATGAACTTTTGGGTTCCACATGAGAAGGCTTTATAATAGGAGCCTTGAAACAATGTTACAAATTTGAATATGTTGTTTTTCAAGGTTATTTCACATCTATTAGAAAGCATTATATTATCATAACTATGAGATATATCTATGGGTTATCTGATCTTATATCTGTTTTTCAATTACATGACATAGCGAATTATGAATCTGGGTGTTTGAATTCGTTTTTGTTTATAAATGTTTTATATACCTATATAAACATGCTTAGTAACTGATGCTGTCAAAAAATAGTTATGGAATGTTTCTTCATCGTACAGTAAAGAAAAGTTAGATCCATAAACATTTGACGTTAGTGAAACTTCCTTTATGCTTCTCTGGGCACTTTTAAATCATAATCTTTTTATTTATTTATCGTTTCCAGCTTCACAGTACACTGTTGGAATGAGCCTCCCACTCTCACATATCAACTCATACTAGACTTTTACATTTGAGGGATTTAGGACCTTCATTTGCCGCGCTAATCAATTACGTGAAGTCAAATGGTCAGTGCCTTTAGGTCAGGTCAGGTCAGTAGTATGAACAACAAACCGGTAATCTGGTAAGATTTTTACTTACACCATACGTCAATACGCCTTTCGGCGCAGAATATTTTAATTGTTTTGTACAAACAAGACGGGACGGATGAGCCCAATAAATTTTATAACTTATAGACAACCTTTGTAAACTTGGAATATTGAAGCAATTTCTGTGTAACAAAAGTAAAGGCGGCTTGTTAAACTTGTGACTAGTAGGTTGTTATCTCATATTTATTACAAGAGATTGACAATAAGGCATTTCTCCAATAAATCTTGATTGTCATCACGCTTTAGTAAGAGGTTGGATGGCGGAGTATCAGACAATAATATTTGTATCCAATTTAAAAAGTTAATTTTAGAAACCTTATATTAAGGTTTAATAGTTTTTAAAGCATAAATTTGCAAATTAAACGAATGAAAACCTAAGCGAAGTTACGAGATTACAGCGATTAAATAACAAAGATATTTATTCTTTCCTAAAATGCAACTCATATAAATATATCTTAAATTTATAAGATTTTATTATAATTTCAATAAATGTAACATTACATAAGAATAAAACCCTTATTAGAATCGGATTAATAAAGAATTGTTATGACTATCCTATATATCTGACTGCGGGTGCCGTTAGAGACGGTTTAGGTTTACCAAATAATTCAGCGAAGAAACCCTTTGCAGTTTTTATTAATTAAACCTAACCTTTAAAGGTTAAGTTTAGATAAAGGTTAAATGAATGCTACCTCTAAACTTGAAGATTATGGAAAACCATTTCACGGAAGCATTACTTATACCCAAAGTCACCGTAGTTTACGAGTATTTTTACGCTAAGTACGGTGTTTACGATAAGACACTTCGCTACCAGGATAGTTCTGCTGATACAGGCTTCGCGAATGTTATATTCATGTCAACTGAGCACACGGAAAATATTGGTCACACTCGATAAAAGTGGAATATATTATAAATGAGAGAAAGTCTGTTTTACGAGATTTAAAGGTTGAACTTTGAACACTTATGATTTCTTATACGTGATAACTTTATTGTTTTTTTGGATGGTGCATTAAAGATCATAACACCAATTTCATGGAATCAAAAAATATTTTTTGCATGTCATGCAAGGCCGGTATTAATATATGTTTGTTTGTTCATGTATAAAATAACAAATCAATACGAAACCCATCAGACGAGATATAATAATTACAAAATAACAATGTAATATTCACAAAATGGAAACAAACTTCCAGAACCGGTACACCAATCTTATCGGATCGTAAAGATCATTTTTGCAGGCCATGCAACGCCGGTGACTGTACGAATTAAACGGGTTGCACAGTTTTAAGTAGTGTTGGTGCTGGATTCACTATCGATAGTTGAACAAGAGTAATAGATAAATACTATTAGTTGAGACGTCGGCTACTACATCAGGGGTTCCTTGTTCAATTCCCGGATAGAACATTGTTTGTGTACATGAACATGACTGTTTGTATTTTTTGGGTGTATATCTAGGTAAAATACGTATTCATATACAATTAAACGAAAATAAGCATGTTTATCAGTTGTTTGTCACCATATTACAGGCTAAAATGATTGAGATGGTGCTGTTTGAACAGAATGATGAATATTTTGATATTTTAATATTGAAGCTTACTATCTTATTAAATAGTAATAGTATCGATACTGTTGCTGGTGACTATTAATAAACACTGTTCGTAGTATTAAAATTCTTAACTATCGACAGTATATCGAGTTCAACAACACTGATTGTAGGTCGGTCGCAATTGAGTTGGCAGTCTGTCCGATATGCAGATGTTAGCTCGTTAGCAGCGGCCGCTCTTCTGTTCAGCCCCTTACAGCTTAACTGCAATTCACCTGTCATTTGACCTGTACAGTTTCTATGGGAGAGGTAAGGTTTTCACAGGTTGCAGTTGAAGCCGAGTATTTCTTGGGCTACACACACAGCGTCATCTAGCCATAAGTTAAGCACGAAGCCTATAGTATGGTAGTACCCATACTAACCGCTTACGTCTTCAACAACAGATAAACATTCTTACTTATATGCCTTTTTGTCAATACAAACATATTATCCATAGAAACACCCAGACCAATAAAAACAGACATTCATGCACACAAACGACGACGCTCCGACGCTCTTACGGTGAAGGAAAACATCGTGAGGAAACCTTCATGCACGCCTGCGAAGAGATTCGAAGGTTGTGTGTGAAGTCGTCCAATCCGCACTGGGCCCGCGTGGACGACTAAGGCCTAATCACCCTATACGGGTAGGCTCGTGCCCCTCGGTGGGGACGTTTAATGAGCTGATGATGATGATGATGCACACAAATGTGTACTGTCCAGGATCGATTTCAGAACCCTTGGTGTGGTAGCCGATCTCAACCATTGGTCACCTTTGAATTGTGCGAACGTCAACGAAACGCACTAGACAATAAATTATTCATGCCGACTTTTTGATTAATAAAGGTGTCATGTCAAATATAATAAGTACTTTGTTATATGTCATAAAAGGTAAACCACTATTTTCTCATAATTGATTTGTGGTAGGTAAGCACTTAAACAATCATTATTTATTTTGCTGCTACGGAACTTTCATAAGCAAGATCGCACTCGGTCAATTTTTACTATAAGCTAATTTTCTACCCATATACTTGCCATGACACTAAGATTTTTTTAATCTAATACACAACTATTTCTCGCTACTCAGTTTATGGTGCCTTTGATCGTACGTCTTCTAAAGCTTGCAACCCGTCCTTTATATGCATCAGATATGATTAAAAGTACAACTTAATTTAACAAACTTAGAGAATATCTGCGAAATAATTACAAAGTATTTTGGTTATAAACTAAATGAAAAATTACAACGAGGTCGTACCTAATGAGAACTAACACCAAAAAGATAAGACAATGCTGTTCAGTACTTCATTAAGTTAATTGTTCAGTCTGGAGACAAGGGTTCACTGACACGCAAAGAGTAGACGTTAGAGTGCATTAGAGCAAGCATTTACTCAACAGCTACAAGTTAGGGCTGCGATAAGCCCGTCGGTATGCTGAAGTACAAAGCGAAGTAGAGAAAACAATTGAAAAGCGCTACGGCTTTCATACAGATTGGTTCCCATCCTGAATTTAGGGTCATGTGTCATCGGATTTCAAATTTAAATTAACTGTGTTAATGATCTCTTACTTAAACCTTCTGCATTGATGGATAGGTCCTGGAATAAGGACAATGCACGACTCTAGGTCTGAATTGCAGGATAGTACACAATAACTTATTAGAAAGGTTTTAAACTCAAAATAATAAGAAGAACCTCTAAAAATACTAGTGATATTCAAAATAATTTCATTGCCGGGCGCATTCTGCAACATCTTTCGATATACATACCAAAAGCATTTTTGTGCAGCAGAATAACTAATACATGGACTTCCTGTGCAACTATGCATTACCAATCTATAGAAAGGTTGAGCAAAAAGGGTCCTTAATGTATAAAATTTTCATGGACCACTTATGACAACCCTATGGTAAGTATGACTTGAATAATTTGACACTCACAACGATAGATGCCGCTCTCAGCGCACGAAATAATTTTCACTGATGTACGCAAAACCTCATTAAGATCTCACGATTAATTAAGCCAAAACGACATAAACACACGGTATCAAAATCGAAAGTACCTTAATTCGGCGATACGTAAATTACGTAATCTTTGCAACTAAATTTGTAGGGTGTAAATTATGTATACGTCACTCGTATAGTTTGGTAAATATGAAATAGTAGCTTTGACTTTGTGTAACCGATGACATCAGGTCATTCCATTGCCGTTC
Source organism: Leucinodes orbonalis (assembly GCA_019425675.1). NCBI lineage: Eukaryota > Metazoa > Arthropoda > Insecta > Lepidoptera > Crambidae > Leucinodes > Leucinodes orbonalis. Next base: position 17,640 of record PQWD01007822.1, on the reverse strand, counting down.
CATCAATACATTTCATTTTACATACCAATACTTACGAAAGTTTATGCTTTTCTTTGCAAAACATATAAGTTTGAAATATTTGTTCATCAAATAGAAGCAATTTCATGTTTATTATTTAATTAACATTGTTATAAGGATTAAAACACCTATTAAAGTTTTGTACTCGATAGATAATCTTGACGATCATATAATAAGATCCAAGTTTCGCCCTTGTCATCGGAAACTATTTACGTGACCCATTATAGGTACAGTTAGACCAGAATACCTACCTACGTAACGTGCCAGGATTTTTTATCACATACAAGTGATACAAGTTAACATATAAAAGTACTAATCATATATTAATTGCCTGCAACGGTCTACTAGTTAGGTTCGAGTCCCACTCTCAGTCGCTCTAGGCGTAAGATTTGTTGTATTATTGTAAAAGGCTGATGCCATCTGGGTTCGCCTCTTGCCTGTTGAAAAAGTACTGGTAAAGGTTGAAAACTTTTGGTAGGGTTTTCTAGGTCAGTTATGGACTATAGTTCTAAAATATTGATCAAATTTGTTCAACCAGAGACAAAACTGAAGCCCTTAATTAGCACGTTACTTTTTATTACGCCGACGCGGGCTCGCCAAACTAGAAATTTTGAAAGAATTGTGAGAGACGGTATTTATGTGTTATTTTCATTACAAAAACCTAGATATTACCTGTAGTTACTTAATGTCTATATGTAATGTTATGTTTGAAAATGAATACTTCAATTATATATAAGAATACTAAAATTATCTATTATTTATCTATAGTATGATAAATAAAAGATTAACTTTTAAAAGTACTAAATGTATTTAGTAATTTTGGCCTGTTCCTTTTGGAAAATAATAATTTGTTATAGTGTGTCTGTCTATTTATATAAGTTAGGTTAATAATAAGCTAAATGAATACCAACAAAAACAAATAGACATATTAATACAAATTATTAGACAAAGACACATATTTTAATAAAATATATTTAGACTGATATTTTTTTTTCATTATTTGCGGCCTTTAAAATATCAATTTACATATTATTCTTGTATTATTTTTTAATTTATTTACTAAACTTGTGCGTGATAATAATGGTGGATTATTAACCATTAAGTCATCATGGTCAAGCGCGAGTATTGGCTAATGAAACAAAACAGCATAACGGTCACCTCAAGAATCCGATTAAGGTTTCAGTATCTTTATTAATAATAATAATATAATAAAAATTAAACTTACTTATATAGGGAATTTATGTATCAAGCATCGGTCAGCACTTATTTCATCAATAATTGCAAATCTGACACCATCAACCTTGTACATAGATGTTGGGCATAGTGTATCCTTCATTTATTAACATTGTTAGCCTTTTACTACACTCCGCCGCGCCAGTCCAGTGGGTGAAATATTCACTACAAGTAGGTGAGATATAGTAGGATTCAAGGGAACGATGAATTTATTATTATAAAAACATCTCAATATAATTACGTTTCGGGCGCGGGTTGTTTAGTCCCGCGTCGCGGCGAGAGAATAATGAGACACGAAATTAATAAATGAGATTACAAAAGATCTTATTACGCCCATTTCCCACAGCACCGCCGCCGTCGGGCAATAATTAGTGGAAGCAATGGCCGGGAAGATCTGGAAATCGGGACCGGGATTTATCTTACAATGCAAACGGCCGGCGTTACCACTGCTTGGGAAATTATACGGGTCAATTGATATTTTTTAAAGGTTTTCAAAGTTAGTATTTTTTGGCAATGATGTATAAAGTATAGATTTGTGATATGCTCACAAAACAATCGAAAAAAGTGTTCCGAATGCAGCGATAGCACACACTCATTTCGAATGTACGCTCATTCGAAATACGTCAATGTCAATTTATTTACCTAAACAAAGAGCTTACAACTGTATTCTTTACCTTTATATATATCATTGATTTTGGCTACCATTTGTGTGTTGAGATTATTTAAGTATGGCCTAGTCTTCACCTTTAGCCAGCTTCACCAGCCTTAGTACAATCTGCAACGAATGAGGCCTAGTTTGACTTTTTCAGAGACAGTCAACCTACTAAACTTCCTTGGATTTCTGTGAGCCTTAAGATGGGTTTTTGAAAAGCGCAGTGCGCATCCATCCAACCAAACAATCGAAATATTTGGTGTTAGGACGATTAGCATAGCGAGAATACTGAACTAACAAAGATGTACGGAAAGTAAGTAGGAGAGATGAAATATCAGATTGGTGATTTTCAATTTTCTGACATTTCATTACATTGACACCAGTATTTATTATTTAATGGTATTTTTAATTCTGTCAAACGATTGTTTCTATGAATGTAGACATATCATTGTCTATTTTTACAAGTTTCCGGCGATCATAAATCAACTACAACCGGCCAATTCGTACCGTACTCCAGACATAATCACCAATAGGTGTTTTCTATGTATAAAATGTAGGTATGTTTTTACAAATGGAATGTCTACTACGTAAGGATGGAACGCTCGCCTCCGTCTTGTATCCCGATTGTGAAAGGGGGCTGGTGGAATTGACTCCTGTTATTCCATCGCACACTCATCATTAATCTTTTATCATGTACATATTATGCGTAATGTACCTTACATTGACATATTGAGTACAACTGAGTACTTAGGATACCGATTTCAATTATTTAAATAAAGATCAAAATGTTTGATTTATGACACGTATACTCGTTAGTTCCAATTAAGGTAAATGCTTTGATAATGTGAACCTCATAGGAAGTGTCCGACGGTCACAAGAGTATCGTTGTGTCTCATTAAGGCTGTATATCGCTGAGAAAATGGAAATTATTTTAAGTTTTGTGTTAATTTTTTATTTATTTTACTAAGTGTACAGAAATAAGTAGTAATTAGTCTTTCTTCTTTGACATGGTGTGTCTATAATGATTGTTACATTTAGAATTAAATTTATAAGTAAGGTAGTTAAGTTCATATTTTGTAACAAACGCTGGTGAACCAAACTAAATGAATAAATACAGGACGGCCGGGACGCTCACCTTGTGGTAAGTGATACACCTGACCATGTCAGAGCGGCATCGAAAGAGACTAACAACTGATACTTATTATTCTTCATCAATGCCGCACTGCGCCCGTCAACACGAGACAACAGATGTTACATATCTTATGCCCGTTAATTTTACTCGCCCTTGCCCTTGCCCCAAGACACAAAAGTGCAATTGCACTGCTGTTTTACGAAACGATATCTGGCAATGCGGTGTTACCTCGTGAGTGGATTAAAATATTGGCAATGCTTTAATTAAGAGACATTTATTCCGTGATATCAGTTATGACTTTATAATTTTTATTATAAAGCGTAGACTGAGTGGTAATTTTATTTCGCTTTTTGCTGGTCGGCCTTATTTTGTAACGAGCTGATGATTTCTGGCGCCCATTTTAGTCCTATTACTTCAGGTAAGTTTCTGGTCTTATTCTTCATCTTGCCTTTGGTGGGCGAAATAGACTCCATTAGGACTAGATCTTCAAATTCCACTGGTCCTTGTCTACTGACATATAGCCATAGTAATTAGGGCCAGTAGTCAAAGTGAACTTAACAGCCCAATTGTCACTTTATTTAACTTTTCAGTATATTTATCACCAACTTTAAGTATATTGCAACTTATCTTTTCGAAGACTGTTAATAGGTTAAACATTTCCAATTATACAATTTTTTGATAAGTTTTTGAAATTTAATTTTTAAAAATAGAAGTCAATTGCTACCAGTAAAAAAGTTTTAAAAACAAACATAAAGCTGTTGGAAAATAGTAACAATTTTCCACTAAACAAGTCTTAGCCACATCCGGCTTACGTGCATCGTGTAAATCCGTCAAAGCCGCGGGACGAATGGCTCTTGTTTCGAGTATACTCCGTTCAGCTCTAACGCTGTATAGTACTGACGAGTGCATGTTACTTTTAAATGTCTGACATTTTTTGCAGTTGAATACACGCTCAAATATAAATAATATTTTCCTGTCCTTCCATTACCTTTTAAAAAGCTAATGATAACGTGACGCGATTTGATACGTATAATGTCAAATCGCCTTTGCGCCAAAAATTGTGAATGAAAAAAAGGTTTCCATAGATTAGAAAACTTGATTAGACTTTTTTTTCATTATTTTATATCCAGACAGTGTGAGTGACATTGATAAAAAATTCCAACATTATTTATTTATCGCGGTACACTACAATCGCGGGATTGTATCGGGAATCGGGATTGATGTGCGACATCATTAGCATGTTTGTCAGCATCGATGGGAAATGCAAAACATTGCCTCATTCAGGCTCTAATTTAGAATCCCGTCGGGTTTCAATCAATCGATATGCAGATAGGTCGATCCAACTGATATATGGTTAAAACCAAATTTAAACGAGACATTATGTGAATAAATGTTCACCCCGTTATTCTATAGTGTCAGCTTTTTAAATGAATAACAGACTTCTAGGACATAACGATTTTCAAGCCTGAATTTATTTCTTTATTATCTGCCTTTTTATCATTTGTATGTTACTTCGTTGTTTCATCAATTTGTTCTCCTATTCTGGACGAGTGGTGTATGATAAGTGAAAAATTTTCACCTGCCAGTGGGTAGTCGACGTTTTTTATTTATTAAGAAAAAGTTCTAACGTTCGTATGTTATCTGGGGAAAACATTAAAAAAACCGTAGTTAATCGGAAGCTTTGCGTCCGTAAATTATACTAAATTTGTTTTGATTGGATTGCCTCTTGTAAGGCAGATTGGATGTCTATTAAACTGGTAACAAAATTTACAAAAAATAACAGGAATAGCCTGTTTTTCAGGACGTTTACACCCAGGGCATACAAATCTCAAAGTCAGCTGCCCTTTATTCTGCGGAAACCGTTTCTGAATAGTTAACTGGCCCTCTTTATGTTTGTGAGAAAAATAACCTTACACAAAAAGGGCATTTCGACACCCGGATGCGCCTGAATTATTTATCAAAAGGGAAACACTCTAAACAAAAGGGCTCGAGTGTTTTATAGGGATGTTTTCTTAATGTAACGTCATTATGTCCCGGTTCGTGGAATCTGCTGAGTCTTATTCGAGGAAACTGTCGGCATCAAGGAGTCGAGGTTTCGGAGCTAATGATTGCTTTAAATAAATAAAAACAGAATCGTTTAAAATGGCTTTGTCAACTGATGGATCAGTACAAATAGTTCTGAATAAGAGATTTAAAAAATCAGGAGCTTTCCCAGTAATAAAGAAGATATTATTAAGTCTTCATTTTTATCATTCTTCTAAGTTCATTCTAGCATTTACTGATTTTTATTTAGAGTTATTTTTTTAGTATGGTCTAGATTTTTGTTTGATAATATGATTAATGATTTCAATTAGATGATGAATAAATACATTTAGTTTTCGTTTTAAGCAAATAAATGAAATGTAAAACTAAAGGGTTGATTAACTGAAATAAATGAAAAAAGAAACCACAAATATTATTTGGTCAAATTATAAATACGCGTAAGCAAACAAAAGTCCTTTATTTTGACTACCTTTAGACGATTTTCCTTATTATAACAAGGTTTCTGGACCTTGACCTGATGAAACACATGATTCAATGTTTGTGTTTACTTAAGTTATCCGGTATCTTGTCGCTCCTTATGTAATTTATACTAAGTTTGGATCAAGGTAATTTTATCATGTTAGTAGGTGTTATATGTTGTGGTACCGGGAGTTGTGTGAATGTGTTTTCGAATTTCCGAAATTATATGTACGTTAATCTGACGCTCTTACGGTGAAGGAAAACATCGTGAGGAAACCAGCGCACGCCTGCGAATCAATTGAAAGGTTGTGCGTGAAGACGGCCAATCCGCACTGGATCCGCGTGGACGACTAAGGCCTATACACTCTATACGGGGAGGCTCGTTCCCCTCGGTGGGGACGTTTAATGAGCTGATGAAGATGATATGTTTTACCAACGACCCATCTAGAAAAGAAAAAATAGCGCATATTTGTTGTGATTATGAACTGCTTTTTTATGTATTATGTAATATTTGATTTCTCTTGATTTGTTTTTTATTAGTTGCAACTGAGTACTTCCTTTGTTTTCGATGTTGTGTTTCTGATACAAATAAAAAAAATATCTAAAAACATTTATTGTCACAAGTTCACAAAGACGCAGGCGCGTTCCATCCTTACGTGGTTGACACATTTATCCGCACAGCCCGCTATGGTGCCTCGTTTCTAATGCGCTCCGCAAAGGAATGGAACTCTTTGCCTCCTTATAGGTTCCCCGATCATTACAACCTAGCCGTCTTCAAAGCAAGAGTGAATAGGCTGTTTCTAAACAGGCATGATCCATTCTAGGCCGCATTATCACTTACCATCAGGTGAGATGGCGGTTAAATGTCTGCCTACAAATGATAAAAAAAAAATTAAATGAAACAAAAATATGGATAAAAAACAGAACCCAGTGGCCAATTAGGTACGAACCTCAGCATACGCTGCAGTAGTTAAAACCACTGCACCACTGGTATTCTGGTTGTACTTGAGGCGCGTGAGTGGGTCAAAAGATAAACAGTATAACAGTTATTTAAATGCATATAGTTAAGTACCTAGGTATGCCTTATTAATTTAATGTATCGGTATTCTAACAATATTCATTCAAAATATTATGGGAAGTGAATGTTTCTTGATAGCTTTACCGGACCATCACTCCCCGCTATTCTCTCGGCATCCGAAGGAATGGCAACTTCTAAATTAATTGCACACACAAGACTTTATACAGATTTTATAATTTATAAGGTCTTTAATTTATTCCTTAAAGCCTTATGTTTAAAGACGAAAATCTTTGAGCAATGCGTCCTACCCGTACTAACATACGCAGCTGCGACATGGACACTGAGTGCGTTTGGTTCACAAGTCATTCAACGCGTAATGGAGCGAACTATCTTGGAGTCTCTCTTAGGGATAAGATTAGAAATGATTTAATTCGTAAGAGAACTAAAGTTGCTGACATAGCCCGCCGGATCAGCAAGTTGAAGTGGCAGTGGGCTGGTCACGTATGTCGCAGAAACGATGGTCGTTGGAGCAGACGAGTTCTGGAGTGGAGACCGCGTCTTGGCAAGCGTAGCGTAGGACGCCCTCTGGCCCGATGGACCAACGACTTGCGAAAGGTCGCTGGTGAAAGCTGGATGAGAAAGGCGGAGGACCGGGATGTCTGGCGCAAACTAGGGGAGACCTATGTCCAGCAGTCGACTGCAATAGGTTGAAGAGAAGAGATGAATCATATCAGGTAAACATTTATTTATGATAATAATATATTTTAGAATACATAAGGACAAGTCATCTTGTGGTATTGCAACAACAAATAAAAATTTGTGACTAGTTTAAGGCATGAATTTGGTTATTTAAACAAAATAATAAAAAAAATCTTATCTCAACTACAGTGTAACTAAGATATTGTGTCTACCAGGGAAAAAAGTATTTTGTAAGTGTTCATAATAATTATATGAACTCAATGGTGTGGACTGTCGCCTTCCTACCGGGAGAGCTGAGGTTCAAATCCCGACACGTACCAATGTGTTTTCGAATTTTCGAAAATATATGTACGTTATCCGACGCTCTTACGGTGAAGGAAAACATCGTGAGGAAACCTTCATGCACGCCTGCGAAGAGATTCGAAGGTTGTGTGTGAAGTCGTCCAATCCGCACTGGGCCCGCGTGGACGACTAAGGCCTTATCACCCTGAGACTCGTGCCCCTCGGTGGGGACGTTTAATGAGTTGATGATGATGATAATAATTAACTTTACTTTGATTTTAATTTTAATTCAAGCTGCCTACGATATTAATGCGTTCATAAATAAATTGTTATTATTAGTTAATACAAACAGTTTACGTGCAAACGTGTTACTTTTCATCCATTACCCTTTGTTCAGACGGCAAGAGACAAGGGGCTTTGCAAGGACCGCTTATATAGAACATATAAAATCTATACGTTGAGTAATAAATCGCGGGGTGTGTCGGTGAAACACGGGGTGTGTAATTTGTCAGCGTCTGCTGGGAATACTTTAAAGTTTTTCTTACAATAACGCGTGAATGTTTTATTTTATTTGATAAATTCAATTTTTAAATGAATTTTTACGGACATTTATCGGCTCCGTCTACTCAGAAACTAAGCATTTAGCCTGTAATATGTACCTACTAAACAACGGATTACTTCTTTTTATTTATTTTTGTAAATACACATTATACATATAATACACCCAGACCAATACAAACGAACATGCTCATGCACATAAATGTTTGTAGGTACTGCCCATACAAATATATGGGGATCAAACCCGGAACCCTTGGCGTAAGAGCCGATGTTTCAACCAATTACACTACATCGGTAAAAGTATTAAATTAGGTATTTATATCCTAATGTTTAATTTTGAAAGTTGCATTGATTATTCTTGACTTTATTTTTGAAAAGAATGAAATAGCAAAAATATTAAGGAAAAGTGCCGGTGAAACTGCCGTTGACTCTATTTCTCGAAAATAATCACCATTTTTATGTTCTTATGCAGACCTCATATGGTGTTAGGTATGTTTACTATTTTCCAAGATGAATACTGATGTAAAATATTTTAAACATTTATAACAGTGATACTTAAACTTCCCTCAGTAACGACATACATAGAAATCTAAGTAGTACAATGTCTGTCTGTATTGTCAATATTTTGACAATATTTTCAGGCTTTTCAACGCTGCAATGCTTTTCTTTAAAGCTTTTTCAAGCCAGCAAGCGATCGGGTAGATTTCTAACACTTTCATTTTAGAGCCTAAAAATGACACTTTTTAGCGTGGGAGAGCCATGTAAACAAATAAATATAAAATAGATGAAAACTTCTCGAGTCACTTCTCTAAATAGTTAAGAATGGGTTAGTTTAGCAGTCAATTGTACATATTG
>PQWD01007821.1:45675-60984 GCA_019425675.1 Leucinodes orbonalis | reverse complement strand
GTACAACGACGACGGGCGGGAGTGCCGCTACTTCGACGACCTGCACGCCTTCTGCCTGGACACCAGGGCCTGGAGCCGGGTGACGACGAATGGCCGAGGGCCGTGCGCCCGTTCCGCCTGTCTTATGTTACCCGCTGGTAATGATAGCGTGAGTAATTATAAAATATGACTTAATTGTACGTCTAGGGCTCCTTACATGTGTGTTTATGACAGCTTAAATATAAATAAATAAACTAATTAGTAGCACAATTACATAGAAATATCAACCAAGTCCGAGTCACTTGACACATAACTATGTTGACTAATTGTTGTATATCACATAAAATGATTTATTCAAATTGTGATAAAACGTCATTAAAAGGGTACAAAATAAAAAGCACGAGCACACTCCTATGATGTGTAGCGAGCGACGTGATTATCAATAAAAATTCAGCCCAACTGGCGAGTGCATTACTGACAACTTAACAAAGCAGCAATATGTCCATCTTTGTCTCCAGTTTAACATATACGGCGGGATTTCGCGCGAGCAAGAATAACAGCATTATTTTCTCAGCCTCTGTTTCGTTACCGTCTCATCATTGTATACACGCGAGCTTTAATAACAGCTGAACTAAGCAGCAGTATCTTTATCTCATTTGCCAATTGTACATATACAGCGGGTTCTAACGCGATAATCAATAATAGTTGAACTAAGCAGCGGTATCTCCATCTCTATCGCCAGTCGTACATATACGGCGGGTTCCAACGCGAGCGAGAATAACAGCAATATTTTCTCTGTTTTGTTACGTCTCATCATTGTACACACGCGAGCGGCAATAACAGTTGAACTAAGCACTTAAGCAGCGATATCTCTATCTTATTCGCCAGTTATACGTATACGGGGGGTTCTCACGCGTGCAATAATAACAACAATATGTCCGTCTCTGTCGCCAGTTGGACATATACGGGGGTTCTTACGCGAGCGTCAATAACAGCTGAACTAAGCAGCGATATCTCCATCTCATTCGCCAGTTGTACATATACGGGGGGTTCTCGCGCGTGTGATAATAACAACAATATGTCCGTCTCTGTCGCCAGTTGTACATATACGGGGGGTTCTCGCGCGTGTGATGATAACAACAATATGTCCGTCTCTGTCGCCAGTTGTACATATACGGGGGTTCTCGCGCGTGTGATGATAACAACAATGTCCGTCTCTGTCGCCAGTTGGACATATACGGGGGTTCTCGCGCGTGTGATGAAACAACAATAGTCCGTCTCTGTCGTCAGTTGACATATACGGGGGGTTCTTACGCGAGCGTCAATAACAGCTGAACTAAGCAGCGATATCTCCATCTCATTCGCCGTTGTACATATACGGGGGGTTTTCTCGCGCCGTGAGCGGGACGCAGTGAGAGTACGCAGACGCACGCGAGTTGTTCCGTCTGGCGGAGCGCGGCGGGGCGCAGTGTGGCCGCGCTGTCGCGGCCACGCACGCGCCGCCGCGCGCGCCTCGCACGGCCGCCGCTGTCACGTGCACAGCGGACGCGCGTACGTGTTTGGGGCGATCAGCGTGAGTATACCTAATGTTGACAAGGGCAATAAATAAGACATTTTTTTTTTCAGAAAAAAAATTAAAGCTTACGCCCTGTCCCAGAGGGTAGGCAAGATGAACGCCACTTTGCGCGGTCTGACATACTGCCAAGCTTCATTCACTCATCTCATCCATCATCCATTAAAAAGTTACTTAATGCATAAATAAATAATATACATATTTTCTTTATACATTATTATATTGAATACAAATCATTACATACAAACAGAAACACACACACTCATCCACACATCATACACACACGGATACATGCACACACTTAAACACCCATAAATTTTATATTATATAAGTTTTTTCCTGTTTTCTTTTCTTCTAGTATCAATACTCATATATTTTGTAACGTTCATGGAGAGAGCAAATCATCCCCACAGCAAGTATTGCATTACTAACTGGGAGACTTTATGCATGTAATAGATTTTATATTGGCATAAAAACTATTTTATTTTTATTTATTATCAATCTTTTATACATGCTCTTTATTCCTTGTACATGGACCCCAGCCTTCTTAAGGACTTGACCAATTTGGTCAAGATAAGTTTTCTAAGTTATTTGCTCCAGAATTTTTTAAATGTAGTTTTTAAATCTTCATTTTAACTTTTAGGTTTTCTCACTGGCTTGTCATAGTTATCTTGACGTATGTGCAATTTAGAAATAATTTGCGAATACTATCAATAGGTTAGACATAACTTGTAACTTCAAATTGTAATTCAACAAACTGTGTTAGTGTTGTTGTTTCCGATTAAAATCAATATCCGCTGACATTCACACAGCGCCATCTAGCCCCAAGTTAAGCTTGAAGCCTGTATTATGGGTACTAACACGGATAAACATATTATATACATTTTTTGTAAATACATACATATTATACATAAAAAACACCCAGACCATTACAGACATGTTCATTCATACAATGCTTGTACTGCCCGGGGTCGAACCCGGAACCCTTGTGTTGCAGCCGATATCTCAACCACAATTAAATAGGGTCGTCAAAAGGGTCGGAAATATATCCACATCATTTTGAACCTTATTCCTGGGGCATACGGGTGAAACCAATAAAAATTTAAAGTACTGTGTCGATTAAGGGTTGAGTTTATTACTGTAACTAGGCCGGTTGTGGGCCAAAACTATTGGATAATCTCAATAGTTTTGGCAATAACCAACATAAATATCGATAGTTGTTTCGGTAGTACCGCCGCAGTGCCAGATATTGTCTCGTAAAAGAAGAATGTTTTGAAATGAGGGCACTGTAATATACCGAGATAATAATATACCGAGTATGAGAGACCTAACCAAGGTGTTAACGGACCTATTATAATCAATTTCTTTCAAGACTACATCTCTCATGGTCAGGTGTATCACTTATCATCAGGTGAGCGAACTGACCGTCCTGTTCATCCGATATAAAAAAAAACTTATTTATTTGATGACAATTGATAAAATTAAGCAAAAATATCTCCAGGATGTGGAGGAAACGGAAGAGGATCTTCGCGGGGAGATGAGCAACGATCTGCACATGCTTGACCTGGAGACGGGGCGGTGGCACGAGGTGGTGCTGAAGGCTGAGAGACCCTCAGCATCAGCTGCGGTCCCAGTTGATACCAGCGACACCACGGAACAGGCAGTTACTGGTAACTTGACCTTTTGACACTTTCTTTTTTTTTCATAACCGCTTGAAGTAGCATATGTGTCAGAGCGCCCTTTTTAATAAACGCTTTGGTCGAGCGGGTGATATCATCATCAGCTCATTAAAGTCCCCACCGAGGGGACGAGCCTATCCGTATAGGGTGGTTAGCCTTAGTCATCCACGCGGACCCAGTGCGGATTGACGACTTCACACACAACCTTTGAATCTCTTCGCAGGCGTGCATGAAGGTTTCCTCACGATGTTTTCCTTCACCATAAGAGCGTCGGGTAACGTACATATATTTATCGAAAATTCGAAAACACATTGGTACGTGGCGGGATTTGAACCTCAGCCCTCCCGATAGAGGGCGACAGGAAGTGATATCACCCTTTTTTAATTCGCGAAATTTTCGCGTACCCAGATGTTCACAGCCTAAAAAAAATATAATTCTGAACAATGTATTCAAACAACATTTGGTTTTAGTACAAAGCCCCATTCATTTTGAGTTACAAAAACATAACTTGAGCCAGTAATTCTCAGAACTCGATCCTGATCCTTCTCGTTTGTTTATGGTTCGGCCGGCGCTCAGCAATTACGGAGTCAAGTAGCGGAGCCATGTTTTTCACTAAAGTACAATGGGCAGTGGCAGTGGGCTGGTTCGACCGGTTAAGTTTACAATGGACATCGGCAGTGGGCTGGCTGGTCACGTATGTCGCAGAACCTCGGGCGTTGGAGCAGACGAGTTCTGAGTGGAGACGCGTTCGGCAAGCGTACGTAGGACCGGTGGACCGAGGGACCGACGACTTGCGAAAGGTCGCTGGAGAAGGCTGGATGAGAAAAGCGGAGGACCGGGAAATCTGGCGCAAAATAGGGGCGATCTATGCCCAGCAGTGGACTGCGATAGGTTGATGGAGATAGAGAAGTTTACAAAAGTTGAAATGTGGTTGGCGCCTCCATTTAAGCATAGGAGGCACCGCTTCTCTACAGCTAGTGTCACATAGGTGTTGCTTATAATACCAATCTAAACAATCGCAAAAACAAAGCAGTTAAAACATGAATATAAAATAACACTAAGGTATGCGCATGCGTGTGTTTGTGTTTTTCTCTGTCTCATCATAGGTTTTGGATTGGATTCATTTTACAATGCCGCTGTGTCATGGTCAGGCATATCACTAACAATAAAAACCCTTAATACTGACACAGCGCCATCTAGCCTAATTTAAGGCATTTACTAAACAATGAAAACTAAACAACGAATAAATAATTTTATCACTTTTTTACCCATTGTTGTCTGCTCAATTGGATTCTGTTCTTTTTCACATTCTTTATTTTTTTGTCCTTTGGAATTCTCCTCCTTTGGCTATACGTTAAAAAAGGTGACCTCTTGATTTTATTGAAGAGGTCACCTTTTTTACTGTTAAGTTGGGATCTTACAGGAGTTCTTAGTAAAATACTTGATTGCTTGTAAAACAGTGACGTTATTCGTGATGATGTTCTTGGTGACCGACACAACCGTCTTACACTTAGAAATTCCTAGGTGTAACAGTTACCGTTCACCATCCAGGTAGCTAGGTTGTCTTCAATTAAACCAATTAACCCTTTGAATGCTGCTAATCCAGAAACAATAGAAAATGTATTGTGTCTGGCCCCTTAAAGCGTCATTGGCGCAAAAATCATTGTCTGAATTTGTAAATCCAGTGGTAACAGACGAGGTGTTCACCATGAAGCTGGGTGGGAGCACGGCGGCCCCAGACCCGAAATCTGGGTCCCAAGGTCCCAGCGTCCGGCCCCGGTCGGGACCGTCGCCCCGGATGTCGTGTATGCTCGCAGTACAGCGGTCCACACTTTACTTGTACGGCGGAGTGCTGGAGAGGGACGACAAGCAGTTCTATCTTAGCGATATGTACAGTTTGGGTTAGTATTCAATTTTTTTTCTAATGATACTTTTCCCCGGTAGACGCAATTTCTTAAGTTTCACGGTAGTTGAGATATGACTTTTTTTTTATTTAGTTCATCTACAGTTGTTACATTAAAACAAAAATCATACAAATCAGTAGTCATGCCACAATGCACAACCAGTTACAGGCAAACACAACATGCAGTTATATAACACTACTAGTTTTTATAAACATTTTTTTAAAGTCTAACTAACAACCCACAATAATCTTAAAAAGAAGAAATATTTAAATAGCTCTTGAAATTTTTGCCAAATACATAAATAGCTCTAAAGTATTTCTTTCAATTTATGCTTAAACTGGGCCAAAGACAAATTGTTAACATCCAATAATCCGCACACCTGATTATACATCTGGGAGATCTTGGAGATTGGCGAATTCGAGCCGTAAACAGTTTTACGGAAAGGACAATTTAATATTTGTTGAACAGGCTTTCGGGGCACTCTAAATCTAAATTTTCCTAGAAGCTGAGAACAATTTAGATGGTTACGAAGGACTCTGAACAGAAATATAAGGTCAGCAAGCTGTCTACGCTTTTCCATGGTACCCATTCCAAACTTCCCCAGCAGGGACCGGTATGAAGCATACTTGTAAGGTATACCCGAAATAAAAGCCAGGTGTCTTATGAACCTCTTCTGTATACGCTCAATGCGCAGAGTGTGTACAGCGTAGTGAGGACGCCAAACAACACTACCATATTCAAGTATTGATCCCACCAAACTCCTATATAGTAAAATTTTAGTTTTGGGTTGTCGAAAATGTTTGGCATTCCTAATAACAAAGCCAAGAATTCGAGAAGATTTGGAAATGACTTTGTCCATGTGTGGAATGAACGTCAGTTTATTGTCAAGCAAGATTCCCAAGTCCCTCACCACACTTGCCTCTGTGATATTTGTACCGTTGAAGTTATACACCGATGAAATAATATCCTTTTTCCTAGTAAATTTTATGTGGGTACATTTCAAAATATTCAACTGCATGCCATTGGCGTGACCCCAATTAGATAACTGATCCAAATCGGTTTGAAGGAGTGAGACATCTTAAACTCGTTTAATGGTTTTTAGTATTTTTAGATCATCCGCAAACAAAAATGGTTCCAAATGATTGAATAAATAAGGAAGATCGTTAACAAATATATTATATAGAATAGGCCCCAAGTGGGGCCCTTGGGGTACTCCTGACTTGACCATTTTGACCTCGAACAGTAGCCGTTGATAACCACCACAAACGAGCGCTCAGATAGGTACGACGTAAACCATTAGAGCAAGGGTCCTGAAACCCCATACTTGGACATTTTGGTGATAAGTAAGCTGTGGTCTACTCTATCGAATGCTTTGCTGAAGTCAGTGTACACCACATCCATCTGTTCAAGAATTTCCTCCGTAAAAAGAGCAAGATTTGTACAGGTTGATCTACCTTTCACAAATCCGTGCTGACATGGTGACATAAACTTATTGAAATACACTTGCAAATGTGGGCAGACTAGGGACTCGAAAATCCTGGCAGGGCTCGGTAATAGAGATATTGGTCGGTAGTTAGGTACTAAATGTATGTCACCGGCCTTGAGAATTGGTACAATATGAGACCTTTTCCAAGCTGACGCAAACATACCCGATCGGAGAGATAGATTGAAGATCATGTAAAGTGGGACGACCAGACTGGACGCG
Source organism: Leucinodes orbonalis (assembly GCA_019425675.1). Classification (NCBI taxonomy): domain Eukaryota; kingdom Metazoa; phylum Arthropoda; class Insecta; order Lepidoptera; family Crambidae; genus Leucinodes; species Leucinodes orbonalis. The sequence goes on along the minus strand of PQWD01007821.1, from coordinate 54,144 downwards.
CAACGAGAAAGAAAAATAAGGTGAATGCCATCAGAACCCATGCCTTTTGTAACATCTAAGCCTTTAAGTTTATCAAGTATTGCTTCATGCTTAATTTCAAGTTCATTAAAAGTTTCATTATTTGGCCAGGTGTAACCAATAATCTGCATTCACATTGTCAATATTTTTGTCCAATTTATCTGTAAAAACAGACAAAAAGTGACTAGCGAATAAGTCACACATGGATTTCCCATCTGAGGATGTATTAGTGCCATCTGTTACGGATGCAGGGTAGTTGCTTATTCCCCTTCTTAGCTTTAACATACGACCAAAATAATTTGGGATTATTAAAAGATTATCTTCTACATTTTAATATACTTTTTGTAGCAAATTACCATCATTTTGTTGCACCTTTCCGTCAGCAGTTTGTACGATATCTGATCGAGCGGTTACCATATTTTTTAAAATAATTCTAAATCTGTTCTTCTCGCGAAGGCGCTTAATCAAGTTGTGTGAAAACCATAGTGGGTATCTTTTGCCCTTGGGTTTCGTAAATGGCACGAATCTAGATACAGCGTCTCTGATAACTTCATTAAATATAGTTGTCATTTCATCAACGTCCTCGACGTTAGAGAATCGCATCTCCCAGTCCACACCATCCAAAAATACCTTTATGGCTTCGTAGTCACCTCTGTAAAAATTAGGTTTACCCACACTCGCCCTATGTAATAGCGGCTGAGGAGTACCCTCCAGAAGCAAATCTATAACCAGTGGCGGATGCAACGGATCAACTGAACTCAGCCTATCATATGCCACTGTAACCTTACATGCTTCGGTGTAAGTTAATACTAGATCTAAAGTGTTACCTTTGGAGTTCAGGCAGTAATTATGTTGCTTAAGATTGCTAAGGTCAATGAAATCCAGAAAAAGCCTATAGAGAGATACTAGAACAGTTTTCTATAAAATGTTTAAGAATGGACCCTTGAAGAGGTGGAAGAAGATAGCACAAACAACAATTTCTTCACTTTTCTTACCAAAGTTTAGTTTGACCCACACGTCCTCACAATCATTTTCCCAATCACGCATTCTACAAGACGGTATAGTTTTAGATACAGCGACAAGAACCCCGCCTCCCTTCTTGTTACTATGGAAACTGGTACTTTGTCTATCTCTTCTGTAGACAACATATCTGTCAACAAACAATTCAGAGCTAAGTATGTTCCTGTTTAACCACGTCTCTGTCAGAACAATGATATCAAAATTTGTGGCACGTAAATTTCTTTAAAATTTATGAGTTAGATTGAATTTTGATAAAAAATACACACAATTACATTAACAAAAACAGAAAAGCGACCATCAAGTTTCACAGAATTTACCTAATATTCATTATTGAGTCCATATCTCTAATATACAAATAATCCGTTTCGTCATTTTTCCTCATGTAGACGCGTCCGTTCTTAACCCACACGTACTTGTACCCTTTGTCCTTTGCGGCCGTTCTGGCAGCAGCGTGGAGTGCTTTGTTTGCAGGGGATAAATGTTCGCAAAATAAACAGGGAAGTTTGCACCAGCAAACCCCAAATGTGTGTACTGTTCAGCTTCTCCTTAACAGGCTTCTTTCTATTTAAGTTTATTGATGCTGAGTATTCGTCCCTTAATCGGGCTGTATTGAATTGAACCACTATTGATCTGGGTCTATTACGATTCAACTTGGTAATACGCGTGCATTGTGATATACTATCTTTGGAAACATTGCTCTTAATAACTTTACCAATCTTGGTTACAATATCAATGATGTTTTCGCTCTTCCTCTCTGGGATGCACTGGATCTCAAAATGTGCGATTTGCGCGCACATCCAATTTTGAGATCCAGCGTATTAACTTTCACAGTAAGATCTCTGATCGTTGCATTCATGGCAACGTTATCACTCTTTAAAGCGGCCATTTCCTTCTTCATATTTTCATACTATTTGTTGATGAGCTCAAACTTCGAGTTCATAAAGTCCATTGAAGTTTTCATGTCCCTTATGTCCTTAACGGAATTCAGCTCGGCATTAATTGTTGCTGACAAGGATGTGCTAATATTATTAGACAAAGATTTAATTTCTTTCTGCAACAGTTCTTCAACTACGGCACGAATATCATTTATGGAAGCCCAGAAACCGCTACTGTAGCTGGAGGTGACTGACACGCCTGACGCTTTTGGCCGCAATGAGATGTTGTGTGTGTTGTCGTTATTACCAGATTTAGGAAGCTTAGCGCTACACATTGGGCATTCCCATTTGTCAACAGCACACTCAACTTCCCACCCATCACTAAGGGATGCCAAACATTGGAAGTGGAATTTTTTAGAGCATATTTTACAATCAAGATGATTATCAGACGTCTCATCTGACTCATAGCAACCCTAAACTGTTGAAGATGTTAAAGACATCTTGTGGTCAACCAGAAAAAAGACACTGCAAATAACAAATTAGTTTTGCAGATTGTAACGAGATCCGAACCACGGGTCCATCCAAAGACCTCCGCACCACCACGCCAATGACAGATATAAGGCGCTGATGTAATTATATACACAATGGTACTTGATATTAAAATGTAAAAGTTATTGGAGGTATTTTCGAAAATACTCGTTGAGGAATCACACGTAATACTGTCACTGTAGAAACACTATGATGTAAATGTGTCCTTAAATACCACCAACAGTAATGATTCTATATACAAAACATAGCACGCCTTGAACTATTACAATTGTCAGAGTTCTAAATGAGTTAGACACTTTAAAACACTGGTTTGAAATTTGTTTTACAGGAGTACGGTTACAATACGTCTATAAGCGTTGAAGTCAACTTCAACGCTTATAGACGTTTCTTTTCTTTAAATACCTAAATTCATGAATTTAAATCGACATCACTTTTATTTGTTGTTGCCATACGGCAAGATGACTTGTCCTTGTATTTTGTAATGTTTTTCTTATTCTGAATAAAAGTTTACTTGATATTATTCTTATCGGGGACAAAAATTAAGACCTTTCAAACTCTGGAAGCTTTGTAAATTTTATAACCAGTGGAAATATTGCAACTACCTAATATAATATTTATTATTTTAATTTTGACTGTTATCCCATTCCCCCTTTAACTAATTCTTTTGCCCCATGCGCGGAGCACTAACATAATATTATAATAAATAATTTACAAAATTATCTTAAACTAAAAAGAGTAAGGGCCATGAGTTTGTAAATGTAATTTTAGGCTACCGGGGAAAAGTAGCGTAAGCCCCCCAACCCCCGAAAAATCCTGTCCGTCCATGCGCCAAACATCCTGTATATATATTAGTAAATATACATTTCAACTGATATTTATATTTGCAGATCTGCACAAATTGAACGAGTGGAAGACTATCATAGAACAGCCTTCGCTGCCGGACTGGCTTGGCTCGGACTCGGAAGATGGGGAATCAGGCTCTGATGAGGACTCCGAGGATAGTGAGGAGAGCGATGAAGAATGATGGACATTTTGATAGTAATTAGACAGCAGATTTTTTAGCTGTAAGGAAAATCATTTTTTTAGCTTTGTACTATATTACCATTTAACCCTTTGACCGCCAATGACGCCTTAAGCGCCGGACAATAGATTTTCTATTGTGTCAGGATACTCGGCGTTTAATGTGTTAAGTGCAGACAGCAACTTACAAAATATATATTTTCACTCGAAGATTATAGTGGTAAAACAATAGAAAATCGTTTGAAAATTTTAGGTTCCGTTATCCTAAGCGAGTCTTTGACATTTTATAATTTTAGATAAACAATAAACTAAATGCACAATACGTTGATATGTTGTTATATTTATGACAGAAACTTATTTTAATTTTGACCTTAACGCGTCATCAAAAGGGTACAAAATCAATAGCACGAGCATACTACTATGTCACTATGACATGTAGCGAGCGATTAGGAATGAAAAGTCTGTCCAACTGACGCGATGGGTTTTTTTATTGAATATCACTGAAAAGGTGTCCGCAGTGTGCAACTAGTTTATTGTTTTTCTAAGTTTATAATAAAGAAATATCCACTGACATTCACACAGCGCCATCTAGCCCCAAAATAAGCATTCACCTATAAGTACTATGATATAAATATCGTAAATAAATACATATCATACATAAAAAAAACTCCAGACCGGTACATACAGATATGTTCAATCAAATGTTTGTACTGTCCGGGGGTCGAGCCCGGAACATTTGGTGTACTAGCAGACGTCTCAGCAATTAATGTCAAGCTTGCCAATTATCACACCTGGGGGCTTACCGCCTGCTCTTGAAACAATGTCACAATATGCCATAATGACGTCTTGGGAAACTGTAAGTTGTTGTGGATTTATGAAATAAATAAATAAATAAAATATAACTCCGTTGTTTCTGGTACGGAAATGCTGACGTATCATTATAGTAATACTGTTTTAAAGTTGGAGGTTCCTGGGATAGTGATATCACTTAATGTACAGGTCTCGCCAAACTTTTTGGCCGCTCCGAACTTCGCACAAGACGATGCGCGGTTTACAAAATTCATACATTCTATTAATTACATCCTTGACTATAAGTGCGCAGTAAGCTCTCGCGACTATATTCATTAAAGTTTGGCGAGATCTGTAGGGTAAGTCATCTATTTGGTTACCTGAAAACTGGAGTTATTTTTACTTATTTTTTTCAAAACTGTACCTTTTAATAGATGTACGCTTATGAAAATTTCTATAAAGAATCAATACTGCCCTCCTAACGAAAAGTGCAATAAGTCAAGTTTTAGGACAAATTGATTTAAGACCTTTGTATTTTTTATTGTTAGTCATAAACATAATGTATAAATGGATTTTGAAAAGGCCTTAAGTCAATTTGCCCAAAATTCCGACTTATTGCACTCTTCGTGGGGAGGGCAGAATAGTTTCCTTTGTAATTTTAATAACTTACTTGTTCATAATCGCGCATCACCAACACTGTTTATTGCAGTACCTACAGTGTATAAGAAATACCTGTGAATGTCAACTTTATATTTCTATCTTATGTACTAAATGTAATATGTAAATGTAAAAAATAAATGATATAATTATTTATTATTATGAAGTAATTATTTCAAAATGTTTTTTCTTCAATTACTAGAGGTGCCAGAGGTCAATATTTTACCGTCACACTTCTTTAAGACTAAAGCTCAGCTACTTTAATATTATCACAGATAACATATTTACTATTTATTAATGCAATATTCCATGCGTTTTGCTTTTCAATCCATTAATTGTATAGTGGAATCGATTCCATACAGATCTTCTATTTTATATGTAGATAAGGATTGATCCAATATGTAGGAAATGTTTTTATTTAGGCATTTTTCGTACATATTACCCTACATTTTGTAAATGTGCTACTTTTTTATTATAATGTACAAAATATATACAGAATCTGATCTTGTTCTCAGATAAACATTGTATATCTGTCTTTGTATCTACAACGGAAAATAAGAAACATTTCTCGTGTCGAATAACCTTTTATTTGTATTTTGTTTAAAAATATTGCGAGGGATACGAGTAACGTATTTTTCTTAAACACATTTTATTAAGTTTGAACTTAATTAATGGGAGAGCAAAAAGATTCCTTTCAAAAAGGAAGCACTTAGGAAGGTAGTATTGGAAATGTACATAGTAAGTCTAGCAATATGTTCACTCTGTCATCAGTTCACAATTTATGATGATGAATTTCACAAAACGACAAATTTCTTGATTTCAGTGTTTCGAATCATTTCAACACTTCATTGTTTCAATTCATTTCAACATTTCATTGTTTCAATTCATTTCAACATTTCATTTTCAATTCATTTCATTCTTTCAGTTCATTTCCACATTTACTTTTGCGTATTCGTTTATATTATTTACGCTTTTACTCCTTTTTCTGAAACGAGGATGTTTTTTAAATTATAAAACGAGAACTTTTGAAATAGGTATGTATATGTATTTTAATAAATATCCACCAACATACAGCGCCATCTAGCCCCAATTTGAGCTAAGCGCTTGTACTATGGGTATTAAACAACTGTTAAAGAACTTGAAAAGTTGTAGTAAGTACCTACCTTTTAAATTTTAATCAAGAAAAAGTTTATACTTAAGAACTTGAATTGAAGTGAATCTTACCTCCAGAGCATTCCATCTCTTATTAGTTTTTCCGCTTCTACAATAGTTTGAGGCATCGGCTTGCCCTTAGTCTCCGGCAGCATAAGGGCCACGATGCCAGCAGCAATGCAGATCACACCCACTATGAACAAGGGAAGTGCCGACCACAGTCGCCCCTGGAGTTAATCAACATCGCTATTATTTACTTGATTTGTCTTTCAAACTACTGACTACTTAATATTATACTAGTTGATTTAACATTTTGAGAATAAAATCGTCCTAAAATTTGCTTCCAATCAACGCGGATCCAGGGGGGTCATGGGGGTCATGACCTCCCCCTGAGCTATTGTTAAGTACTATACTACGTACATTAACAAAATTATAAGTTCTTTACTTGACTAACTACTATGTGACCCTATCCTGGCGCCTAACCTGGATCCGCCCTTGCTTCCAAGGTCCTATAAACTTCACGAACAAGTACCTAACACTTCATTGCGAATTTGCCGGCATATCAGCCCTACGTAAACGACATAATTATAGGACAAAATATGTGTTCAAATTGAGGAAAGAAGACTAGACCATGGAATATGTTGATAATATAATATTAACAAAATATTTGAATTTGTAACAATAGATTTGCCTTATCTGAGGATGTACTAATCACGAGTAGGTTCTCATTTAAACAAATTACCAATGTTCTCGTTTTGACCCCGTATAGGCTATCAACGACCACACTGGAGATGACATAATGCTTCCTTCTCTTTCACTAACACATATGTACTGACCCTTAAAGTATTAATAATTATACGTATATATACTCTAAGTACTGACCGAATAGACGATGTAAGGAGAGAGCATGATGGCGACGTAAACAGTAAGATGTACGAGCGAGCTGCCGCCGGCGCGTGCGCCAGTCGGGATCAGCTCCGCTGTTAGTTGGATCTGCACACCCACAGCCATGTTGATGAAGAACCGCATCGCTACTGCCAGGACCGTTTGCAGCAAACCTAGGAAACGATAATTATATTTTATACATACACACACAAACACACACACTCACATACACATTTAAGCTTGTTACTTTGAAACGAAAATGTTTATTTGTCATCAGCTCATTAAACGTACCCTCCGAGGGGCACGAGCCTACCCGTATAGGGTGTTTTGGGCCTTAGTCGTCCACGCGAGCCCAGTGCGGGTTAGACAACTTTACGCACAACCTTTGAATCTCTTCGCAGCCGTGCGCAGGTTTCCTCACGATGTTTCCTTCACCGTTAGGGCGTCGGATAACGTACCTTCGAAAATTCGAAATCACATTGGTACGTGGCGGGATTTGAACCTCAGCCCTCCCGGTAGGAGGACAGAAGTCCCTTTGAAACAAAAATGTTTATTTATAGCCTAGTAATATTAAAAATAATTATATGGAGAAGCGGAACCTCCTGACACAGGCTTCTCTTACGTAAATGGAGGTTCCTAATCACTTCATTAAAGCAAAATATTGTTAATGAAAATAAATTCTTTTTATTTATTTTCAGTAGGCAGTGCCGTAAATTATAGACATCCGTGTTGTATGAACTTCTATAAATGCGCCACATATAAGTTAACCCTTCGCTTATTAAACAGCCCACTGTGTCTCTTTCACGAAAACTTAAAAGGCAAGGTAAAATGTTTACATAAAAAATTAATGCAAATGAATTTACTATGTGGTTCTCAGATAGTTGATTAAGGTCTCAAAACAATTTGTGCAGTGGTTCTCTGTGAGCTGCACTGGACCTTACAATATTTGATTAGCATTTATTAGAGTTCTCTCTCTCTCTCTTTAACCTATCGCAGTCCACTGCTGGACATAGGTCTCCCCCATTTTGCGCCAGATATCCCGGTCCTTCGCTTTTCTCATCCAGCCTCCACCAGCGACCTTTCGCAAGTCGTCGGTCCAGTCGGTCCTACGCTACGATTGCCAAGACGCGGTCTCCACTCCAGAACTCATCTGCTCCAACGGCCCGAGGTTCTGCGACATACGTGACCAGCCCACTGCCACTTCAACCTGCTGATCCGGCGGGCTATGTCGGTAACTTTAGTTCTCTTAAGGATTAAATCATTTCTGATCTTATCCCTAAGAGAGACTCCAAGCAGAGTTACTTACTTAAAAATTATGAATGTCGTTAAGTCTGAGCTTTTATTATTTCAAAATAGTATTCAAAATTAATTTATAAACACTCACCCTGACGAAATGCACATAGTATGGACAATACACCAGCGGTGATCATTGTCCCAACAATGATGCTGCGGCGTCCCCATCTGAAATAGAAATGTTACATATTGTACATTTAAGAAAGTGTTC
>PQWD01007821.1:0-45271 GCA_019425675.1 Leucinodes orbonalis | reverse complement strand
AAAATCCCGCCACGTACCAATGTGTTTCGAATTTCGAAAAATATATAACGTTAATCGACGCCCTTACGATGAAGGAGACATCGTGAGGAAACCTGCGCACGCCTGCGAAGATATTCAAAGTTGTGCGTGAAGTTGTCCAACCCGTCCGCGGACGACTAAGGCCTAATCACCCTAACGGGTAGGCTCGTGCCCCCGGTGGGACGTTTAATGAGCTGATGATGATGATGATGACGATGATGTTCACAAAACAATTAAAAAAGTGTTCCGAATGCAGCGACAGCACACAAACATATATTTCGAATGAGCGTACATTTACCTGAACAAAGAGCTTACTACTGTATTCTCATTGGCGGTTCGTTTTTGAGCACTGGTGGCGTATCTACCTTTATATATACAGAATATCATTGTACCAACACACGTGCATCCCTGCTGAGAAATCAGCAATAATGATATACATTTTATATTCTGACTAATGGCTGTAGCCGCAGATCTTATCAGCTTCACCGGCAAATTGCGAGCGCAGAATGGCTATCAGCCTTCAACTTATGTATCCAATTCCAAACTTTTTTAAATGTTATTATAAGTGTACAGGAGTCTGGGCGCTCACCTGATGGTAAGTGATACGCCAGACATGACAGAGCGGCATTAAAGGAGACCAACAACTGATAGACAGTTATTATCCTCCCAATGCCGCACTGCGCCGTCACCCGAGACAACAGATGTTAGGTCTCTTATACCCGGTAATTTCACTAGCTACAGTGCCCTCATCCGAAACACAAAGTGCATAACACTCCTGTTTAACGGGATGATATTGGCACTGCGGCGGTACCTAACTAGACGACTCAGTATCCAGTCTACCACCTAGTTCTAGTAGTAGTTAGTCTAATCTTTGTTTTTGTTTACTTTAGTGTATTGATAGTAATAAAATATGTCCTTTCAGTGTTACATGAATAAGGCGAAAAATTCTTGGGCATAAATACATTCTGTCGCATAGTCTTATGATACTTCAATGCGTAACCTCAGATTCCTCAGAGTGTTAGGTATTAGTCGGGACTGAAACGTGAGCTTACGTCATATGAGTGCCGCCTTCGTCACTTCAAGATGAAAACCCTGAAAGCGCGTCGTAAACTTCATGATCTAAGCTGCCTACATAAAATCTTTAACTCTATTATGTCCACCACTCTGGTGTCTGATATATGTATTCGAGTCCCTAATCGATCTTCAAGGCTTGATCGACTGTTCACTGTGTCCCTGTGTAATAACAATGTATCATTTCATAACCCCTTAAACAGAATATGTCGGGAATACAACTGCCTCTCACAAAATGATACCGAGGCTCCTGACATCTGCAATTCGACTGTCACAAATGGAAGAGCTCTATAATTAGGATTATAAATTAAATTATATTATTATTATAATTATTAATGTATATTGTAATCTGTTAGCAGTTATATCAACCTTTTAACTTAGCTTTGCACAATTTCCTTTCATTATGTATTATACCGGTTCGATAATCATGCTGTATACACATGTATGGTGTTGCAGTACTCCCAGAAACCTCTAAACCACATTCAATGTTTAAATGTATTTACTGTAATGCTGTTTTGTGTATCAAATAAATAAATAAATAAATAAGTAACGCTGACATTCATTATTTTATAAATGGACCCTTAAAATGTGACATGGTTACATGCTGCTGTTACTTTTGGCAAACAAAAAACAGTTTTTGAATATCGAAAAGTAAAAAACTATTTACAAAGTATGTAAAATAATGTAAAAATCAACGACTGATACCAGTACTGGTACACTAAGTTACCATATAAACCGTTAAGTAATATTGCAGATGACCCTCGATCATTCAAGACAAACAAGATAGAAACATTTAACATTAAAACTTTAAATAACGACACATTAATCATTTGAAGTGTGAACACACAAAATATTAAAAATATCTGTTTTCAAACGACATTACACTCAGCACCAGATATTGGGGCCAAGGGCATTTAAAAACGTTATTAATCTTAACTTCTATGCCAACCGAAAGAGCTGTTATTAAAATTTAATTATTAAATGTTGGCAATACACAATTTTAATGTTAAAGTGCATTTCGATGACGATAACCGGAACGATAAATCAAGCCGACGGTGCGTGTAATCGCAGACGATCGCATTACACGTAGATGGCGATGATGCTTATCGGGATGTCTGCAATCGATTATGAAGCCTATTTGGACCACTGAAATCACAGATTTGAAGTGAAAACTTACCCAACCCACTATCGTCTAATACAACTAAAATCCTTTTTGCCACACGGGCGATGAATAAGTGTAACTAATTTACAACTTTTTAGAGTTAATATTAAAATATTAAGTTAGATTACAATTTATTTTCGACGATATTAAATTATACAAAATTAAATATTTTAAGAACCGTTTGCAATTTAATATTCTTTTTTATTATTCTTAAATTAACTGGTATGTTAAGGTACAGACGGTTGATTTTAGCGACAACAACGACTGCTTTGTAGTCTTTATTTTCCGTCAACACTTTCCTGTGCCCGTCAGTCCCGTCACCCGAACCGACAAATGTTAGGTCTCTTATACCCAGTAATTTTACTAGCTACAGTGCCCTCATCCCGAAACACAGAAGAGCAAAACTCTCTTATTTCACGGGACGATATCTGGCACCGCGGTGGTACTTACGTAGACGTTTCTACCATATACCAGTTAATATTATATATTTAAGTATAGCTCTCCCATACTTAAATAGATAATATTAACCGGCAACCATTGTAACAGTTGTTCCTAGAAACAGTTTAATATGTAATGTAACAATTACTGTGCGAATGCCTGAAACAAAGCAACTGTTTATCAGCACGATAACAACCCCGGACGCATTCGCCCACATTAAGTGAGATAGCATATTAAAAAGTATTTAAAAATATTCAACATAAGCTATTTAATTTGCAGCATAATCAATTTATTCGTATGTAATTAGAACACATAACTGTTTCGTGTACCTGAAACTCGAGTTATTAATTAGATAATTATTTATAAAAGCTACTTTGAAGACATTACGTCCTTCATTGAAATATGAAGATTCGCTTACGAGTAAGTAGCTCTTATACATTTTGCGAACATGTGAATAAACTTCCTCAGTTATCTTCGCATATGGTGCAATGGACGTCGACTGCTACACCAAGGGTTCCGGGCTCAATCCCCGGGTAGTACAAACATTTGTGTGCATGAACATGTCTGTTTGTAAGGTCTGGGTGTTTTATATGTACCTATAATATGTATGTATTTACAAAACAAAATTTATATAAGTATGTTTATCAGTTGTTTAGTACTTATACTACTTCACGCTTTACTTGGGGCTAGATGGCGCTGTGTGAATGTCAGTGTATATTTTTTTGTACTGATTTTTTTGGCCGGACTAGAATTAAGGCTGAAATCCATCTATACTCGCCACTTGCCCAATGAATCTAGCCAATAGTGGCCAATAGAATCCGCTGTCCGTAAATAAAAATAATCCTTTATCAGCAGTATTCCAAACTTTCAACACAACTGAATGACTGAAAGTGTACCATAGTGCAGTAGATTTTTGGATTGTTGTAGACCGACGACGATTCTCAGAGACCACTTACCAGGTGAAGCGTGTGCTAATTTATACAATTTAAAAATAATTTTATATACTTATGAATGGAGTAAAGTTGGTTAGTTACTTTAGTAAATACATGGGATGACGATATCATTGTTATGCATTAACATTTATTATAACATTTTTGATGTTTTCAGCACAATACAAATAATAGATACAAAAAACGAATGAGGAAAGTATTATTATGTAATAGTAAAACTACTAAGTACCTACCCATAGAACTTCATAATGCACTCTGAACAATGTCTGATAACGCAACCGCTATCTGTATTATTTAACTATTAAGTAATTAATTTACTTTAGATAACCTCTCGTTTTTAGGTCATCAGCGGATAAGTGGACATTCCACCAAGTTGTTTAATAACAAACCTTATTTATTACACAATATTACTACGAAGCACCTTGGATTAAATTTGCAAAGATAACGGATTAAGGCCCGTATTCTAGAACGGGACTCAAGCATTGATCTTTATTTACATAAAAAGAGAGCACTGCGAGCCTACCATGTCTACCTAGATTTTTTTAAAATGGAGATTTTGAAGAGAATTCCTGGTACCTTGGATCGGAATAGTCAAAAATTTCAGAGAGACGACACGAAATTGTATATATTAAAAATATTTTCTTTCCGGCTTAAAAACAGTTCGCTGGCTAATTTGACGAGCCAAAATACTGACATTTTCTATAATTTCTCCATAACAATCTGAGACAATTTTAAATTGGTTTGCGTATTGTTGCCTTTTTAACCAAAGCAAAATCGACAAAGACAAAATTACGTCTACATTCATATACACGTAAGATCTACAGAATACATTAATAAACACCAATCAATAGCTCGGAATGTATTTATCGTCTCACTTTATGTTTCATTGTCACCAGACTAGGGCGCAAATCCAATCAGCCGCCCTTCGTTCCAGAGGAAGAATGAGTTCGCAAATGTTATTACAATCCGCTTACTCGTACCTCAGACGACGACTTCGGAGTTACCGGCTGCGTGCATAAGTGTACCAAAAAAAAAAAACGTTAAAAGCCGACTCTAAGCAAGGGATCCTCCAGACGCCCAACCAGTTACTTTTTCATTAAATTTCTTCTTTGATCTTGCTTTGCAGTGACGGCCTTTAATATTTTTGAGCTTATACGTATCCGCGCGTTCAAGGAATTCCGTTACTTAGCAAATTAACGTTCAGTTTATATATTGTTGTGTCTATTACGTTAATGGTTAAACACTCCCTGAGGATAACTCAAGGTTTTTTATTGCATTATCTTGAAGCAGTCTTACTTGCCAAGTAAAACTTTCGTCAAGACCGTAACTGACTCAAAACATGTCTAGTATAAATTGCATGATAAATTACAACCGTTTACTAAACCAGAATCAAGTCTACGAAACGAGCTTTCACTGTGATGCTTAGAAGCAACTAAATCGCACCCATAATTCACATAACACGCCGCCATTAATTATGAAGTGTATTAAGCCTAGTCGCCACTGCCGCCTGGAATCTTTCAGTGTTGCCACCTCAGTTTTAGAAAAAGGGCTTTTTGAGAAGCTAAAAAGAGCTAGATAGGGCTAGATTGAGCATCAATAGATTTTCTGTTCTAAAAATGCTGAAATAATCATGTCATGAAGCCGTTTTTTTTTAGGATCGTCTAAAAAAACGTCATCATGACCGATGAAATAGCAAAAAGTACTTGTTAGCATGTCGAATCTTCAGAATTTGGTAATATTTTCAAGGCAGTGAAAAGAGCTAGATTGCTTTTTTCGAGCTAAATCGTTAAAAAAGGACCTATGCTAAAAAGTGCTAGATCTAGCTACAAAAGGGCTAAGGTGGCAACACTAATCTTTCAAGGCACTCAGACGCGTCTAGGCGGGTAACGAGCTGTTGAAAACTGGGCTAATGTCGCGTCGCGTGTGAACATACCGCCTAAGTGGTCGTCGAGGACTGCATGTCCTTTGTGGTAAGCCTTGCATTGGGGCTGTGGCTTGTAGTGCAGCGGAGACTAATGCTGCCGTTCTAACGAAGAGTGCAATAAGTCGGGTTGTTGGCAAATTGACTTAAAAGCTTTGTTTTTTTCTTATTTTTCAAACTGACTACTGCTGTTGGCCGCAGATGGCCTTTACAGCTTCACCGAGCAATTGGCGAGCGCAGATGGCTCTCAGCCTTAAAATAACACAACGAACTTAAGGTCGTCCCCGATCTGTACTCGAACCTCGGCTTATAGCGTTGCGGGGGGGGGGGGGGGGTGTAGCCTAACACATGTTTGGGAGAAAAGCGGCCCGGCACGCGGAATAGGGACTGTGCGAACCTACAGGGACGATGGCCCCCGATATTTTTTATTGTTAGTCATAGTGTGTAAATGGATTTTGACTTATTCGTATTGCACTTATCGTTAGGAGGGCAGAATAGTGGCGAGATATTTTACCGCTACATCGGAATGACCGCTGAACGGTGGCAAATAGAAAAAGAATGCAATATCTATTGTCAGGCGTCTCCTGGAGATGCCGTTACAAACAAGGGGTTCCACAGATACATGGCAATACAACAGCAATTTAAGATCAAGAAACTAGTTCGCTATTCTGTACAAATACACCATACAGTAGCTTACAATAGCTTAGGTCCCGAAAGGTGTATTAAAATAAAAACCTTTGGCTCATATACAAAAATATGTGTTGGTTAAACTTATTACAACTAACGAGCGGCTGAATCAATTCGTCAGAAAACCGGTGGGGAGGTAGCTCAAAACACAGAGACTAACATGGGATTTCCCACCATCCTACTTTTTATTCTATTCCTGTGAGTCTGGCATAAAAACGATATAGCCAAATCCAAAATTTGCTCGTTCATTGCTTCTAAGATGGAACAAAGTGTATCGGAGTCAGCTATCATCATCAGCTCATTAGCGTCCCACCGAGGGGAGCCTACCCGTATAGGTGATTAGGCCTTAGTCGTCCACGCGGCCAGTGCAGGTTGGACGACTTCACGCACAACCTTTGAATCTCTTCGCAGGCGTACGCAGGTTTCCTCACGATGTTTTCCTTCACCGTAAGACGAACCACCGACGCGGAGTCAGCAATTACACATAAATTATGAGGAAGACTTAAATCCAAACGGAGTAACTACCATAAATACATGTTACAGATAACATGAAATTTCATCGAAACCACTAAATGTTTGCTAGTTATTGCACCGCACTACACGTCTTCATAACAGGGCATGAGACTGGAACCAACAAACAAGTCGCAGCCGGTACAAGTCTAATAATAACTGGACCCTCCTCTCTAATCGCAACTCGTGATTTATGGAGCTAGATATTTGTAAATCGATACCCATTACGGCGGTTTAGCGTACAAAACTACAATGCTTATTATGATTTTGTTTGTTGTACTGAAAACTTTTTCTATAATACAGTGTGGTATAATATAACTATAATGATGTTTGGTCGCAGAATGTCGAATTCACAAAATGTCTCGCTGCCGGTAAAATACGTTTGGATACAGTTTCTGAATATTTTTAGAATTGTCTCTATATTTTTGAACTCTTTTTTAAATAGATGCGATAATCAAATGTTTAAAAAATAACCATAACCTATTTTAATAACCAGTCAGACATTTTGCGAATTGGACATTCGGCGACTTTACCGCCCACTGAAGCTGTGAAATTCATAGAGCGGCTAACTGTGACAGTTTTTTTTTATGATGGGCTCTTGAGCTCAGACTATGTTAGTGGAAGAGACGTGCTCTAAGATGGAGCGAGCCTGCCAGGAAAAAGAATTTTCTCTCTTTTTTAATTATGAAATTGCTATATTAAAACAGCCAATTATTCCGCTGAAGCGTACAGGTCCAGACTGAGGACTCAGATTGATCATTCCAACCTCATCGAGTCGAGTTTGGTTTAAAAACTACTTCTATGGCGGCATCTCCCTTTTATATCGACTCAAAAAGAACAGGAAATAAAAATCTGCGTAGCTTTCTGTCATTCGCGTCAACCGGAATTTTTTCACTATAATTACAGCGGAGATTTCTTCACGCGACACTGCGTTTATTTTTTACGCAACTTAGGCCAACGTAAGCTGCCCGGTTTAAATGTGCCGCAACTTTTATTCGTTAGGCTAACTAATTGACGTCTTAGGACCGCCAGTTTGGAGTTAATTCATTTAAGTTTCTGAGAGATGAAATAAAACTCAAACGAAAAATACCGATATATACGAAAATACCCATTTTGTCGTCATAGTGGTTTGTAGAAGAAGTGTGCTGTCGAACATGTGATTTCTCCAAGAAGTGTGCTGACGAACATATGATTTGTCGAAGTATAGTGTTGTCGATCATGTGATTTGTCGAAGTGATGTGTCGTCGATAATGTGATTTGTCGAAGTAGAGTGCTGTCGAACATGTGATTTGTCTAAGTAGTGTGCTTTCGAACTAGTTACACAGACGAAAAATACTTGGTACCAAAAAACGCTGTTTACATTTATGACCTTAGACTGCAACATGCAATTGTAAATATTTTTGAACATATTCTATTGAATTCAGGAAACTAGTCCTTTTTCGTCCCGGGCCATCACGTTTTTTCTGCTAGATTTTTCTGCCAGTTTCAGACTCATGTTATCAGTAGGTACATTAATAGACGTACGTAGATGAAACAGATCAACATGTAAAAAGAAGAAATTACCATTAACGTAATTGCAAGGGGTTTGAAACGCCGCTAGTATTTAGTGGTTCCCGTGAGGCTTCAATTGCAATTGCACATTCCCCTTACAAAATGGGAATTGTCCCTAATACCAAAGTAAAGCTCCAACATCAATAATTCTCTTACGGAATCTAGAAATTTGTTAACTTCCGCAGGTCAATGTTATAGGTAGTTAACTACCGTATTACTAACGAGTATTCTCTTTTTACAATATCAATCTCTTAATTCCAACTTAAGCAGTTATTACACTTTCCGATCCGCAGATCGCATAGTGTAGTGCAGTTAGAACAGGTAACCTTGCTGTTCTGATATTAGTATTAAACTATGCGATTGCTAAAGATAACTTCTTTAGCCACCGCCTGGCATCACATCGGTGAGTTTGGGTCGTAAGCCGCTAAACCCACAAGAGGCTCCGATGCGGAATGTTAGCCTAGCCGAGACCAACGGCACCTTCCGCAGCCCGAAGAATCTCGACACATTTTCCTGTAACCTATCCGACAGTCAACCATTGCTTTAATTGTGCGATCTGCAAGCAATCGCGCTAGCCGCTGCACCATTAAACGTTTTACAATATAAACAAGCAGAATATAATTTTTATGCGTTGTGGAAACGAAGCCTAAATTGACCTTTCGTCTACATAAGTACTTCTGAAGCTGGTTTTTTTTTAAAGTTGTGCACTATGAAACATTTCATTCGAATATACATAGATTAAAATGTTTTATATTGTATTTTGATGTTCATAAACGTGCTTAATTTAAGCTTAAATTGCATAAATATATTTTGCCTTTGACTCGCCAAATCACCCTTAAACGTGACTCAGTCCACAAAACCTTGGTTAAATTAATGCCAGTGCAGATAATAATAGGATTTACGGCCAGCAACATTAATAGTTTTAATGTCGCACAATAATATAATACCCGTGACATTTCCATATAAATATCCGTCGATGTAATCCGTCGACGCCCCCGCATCGCCGCGTGAGTCACTCGCGTGCCGGGGTAAATAGTTCACCCCTATATAACTGTGGGGTAAAAGTGTGTATAGTGGTGGGGAATAACGGGAAGAAATAGGGTAACTACGGCCTTGGGGTCTTTTGTAATTAACGCCGAAGCGCCGGCTTCTGAATGGCTCTGTTATTTTAGCAATCCCTAATGCAATTTCTTATAATCCAACTGTTGCAGAGGTGCAATAATTAGTTTTGTAAAAGTAAGAAAGGGTGCATGAATTTGTATGGCTATTTGCATTGTTTGTACTGAGTTCAATGACTTATTACAGTTTTTTTGGAAAAAATAAGGACTTGTGGAAAAAAGTGTTTACTAACTTTGTGCTAAGTTTACCTTAAATTACTGTAAAAATAACTAATACAAGTATAATGGCCTACATATTCATTATGTATCACCAAAAAATTATGACGTAAATGAAAAGTGTAAGAAAACACACTTGTTGAATATTATTGTCATTAAAGAAAAAATCTCAAAAGAATAAAAGAAACCAAACAAAATAATCACAAAGCACCTTCTCAATTTAGGTTTTCCTCAGTATATAAATATTAAAATCCAAAACCTTTAAAATCCAAAACTCCACAAACAAATTGTTAAGTACCAAAAAGAGACTCAACAAATATATGCTACTAATTGGTTAACAAATAAAACAAATTTATTGACATGGCACACATGACATCATGATGAGCTACCTCATTGGTTATCCATGCTCTAGGTCAACCACTAATGATGTAATAAACAGAGTTGTTCAAACTGTAAATTGCAATACAAACATGTTTCCCATAACTTGGTAAAACTTCTGCCCGCTAATGAAAGAAGTAAATATGTTCAAGTTAAGATGACTATTGGCTATGAGGCTGAAACTGGCAGAAAATTGTAGCAGAAAAAACGCGAATATCGATACGAAAAAAGTCTTGGTACCAAAAAAAGGCTGTCTTCATTCATAACCTTTGACTGCAACGTGCAAATATTTCAAATCATTTTAATATATTCTTTTGAAACCAGGGACCAAGTCCTTTTTCGCTCCTGACCATCGCATTTTTTCTGCTATAATTTTCTGCCAGACTCAGCCTCCTCTATTGGCTCAATAGGGACATTTTATGCAAACTGAAAATTCTAACAAGTTAATGAAGATTTTTTATGTTGGTTTTAAAATCAGTGGATGTCTTATTTGAAACGTATTATGGTATGGCATTGGTAATAACATATTATGCTATATTGATGCTGTTTTGATAGTCAGAGATTGTATTACTTTAATAATTTAGTTTAATTCATTCAAGAATCATTAATATGACCAGACCATTAGTGATAATTATTTATATTTTTCATATTATTACATATTTTTATATTAATTATGTAGGTTTTAAACATTATAAAGAAAAGGAAATTGGATCCAGCATCAAAACTGGGTTCAAATGTACCAAACTTTACAATTATGGATTAATATTTATGTACATTATTTGATATAGTTAACACATAACAATCATAGCTTCACCAGTCTTGGTGTAATAGCTTTTATACAATAAATAAGGTATTTCGTTATGTAGCTTTTAGGCAATTTAAGGTTATGTAGTGTACAGAAACATTATATATAATAATAAAACTGCTACTCACTAAGTATGTTATAATACGAATAATTATAAATTCTAATTATTTAAGTTTACACTAATGAAAGCCAGTCGAAACTAATCACTGTATTGTTATATTGAATTAAAATTGTACTTAATAACAAAAAACTTATAATTATAAAATGTAAGAGTATATTGAATTAATCATTGCTTCATATTAAAAAAAACGTGCTCTATAGGTTTAACAAAATTTCAAAATAAAATGATTTGTTGAAAGAGCAAACCCGCATGGTAAGATTGATTGTTAACTCAATCATTTATGTTTACTTAACATATTCTGACATAAAAAGATATTCATGTAACATTAAATATATGTTATTATATCAAAAGCGGCTAAATTTACCTTAAAAGCTCCGAACGGTGCAAAATGATGCAGCTAGGCCAAGAAACCCAAAGGGACAAATCCTTGCACAACCACTGAACAAAAATAACACAACAAGCAGTCTACACTTTTTAATGCAAAAAAAAACACAGAAATCTATCACAAATAAATGATTTTACAAAAAATCCATTGATTGAAAATAAAATGGGAATCTTGATTCATTTCCCAATACAAAAGCCGGGGTACAAACACACACCTTTCACTACAAAAATCTATACAAAACTGAAGAGTTTACCAATACTACTAACGATGTCGCTACTGGACAACTTAGCGCAAGCGCTGTCAAATTATTATAAAGCTCGTAACATGTATACATTTTTAGAAAACGAAATTTTATTCATTTAAACTAGTATTTCAATATTATTATATTCCATTTACCTATTGAAAGGATAGGAGACCTAGCATAATTTAAAATAAATGTTATAATTTAAAACAAAGGTAAATAAACAATCTGATTACATAATTTGAGTTCAAAACACTAAAATCAATTACACAAATAAAATGTTTGTTATAATTTCATCACCGAGAGCAGCAATCATTTCGGGGACCCATTTTGTAATATATATTTATGACATTCAGTCCGTATTTGTTTGTTCGTCCATACGGTGTTGCAACGTTAGCTCTTTTTTGAATGTTTTTATTTGTAACTTTTGTGCCTTACCATATAGTAATTCATAACAAAATGTGGCGAAGGTAATATTACCTTCACCATATTTTGTTGTAAACAACAAATACAAATGGTTAATTTTTTTTGTATACCCTACGTTTTTCCCTATGTTATACTTTGCACTGCGTTTCACTTCACTAGATATGTCATTGTCACATTTTGATACCTAAGTTAATCATAACAACATTTTACTTTATTAAACTTAAAATTCTCAGTTAATTTTACGAAAATATTAATACAAACAATGTTGGACGACGTAAAACGTGTACTGTTAGTCCTTTCAGGCAAAGGCGGTGTTGGAAAATCTACAGTCAGTACACAGTTGGCATTAACTCTAAAGGAAAAGGGTTTTAAGGTTAGGCCACTTTTAATTAGATGAGGTGGGGTCAATTAATAAAGATAATATGAATAAAAAGCTTACTAATCTCAATGTGTTTTTCAGGTTGGTTTACTAGATGTTGATTTGTGTGGCCCCAGTGTTCCATATTTTCTTAATTTGGAAAACCAAAATGTCCACCAAGGCCCTGACGGATGGATTCCTGTTTATCTAGACAATGAACAACGGCTCGGCGTCATGTCAATTGGCTTCTTACTTAGCTCCCGCAATGAAGCGGTTGTATGGAGGGGCCCTAAGAAAACTTCAATGATTAAACAGTTCTTAGAAGATGTGTGTTGGCAAGATTTAGACTTTTTGATTATAGATACTCCACCGGGTGGGTAATTTCTGCTATATATATTATCTCATTCTTGTATTGTTCGTATATTCTATTGGTATAATAAGTAATAATCAGTAGTATTTTGTCTTATGGGTAGTTCCATAGGGTTCATCTGTAACATGATTATTTTTATAAGGATTTCTTTAAATAAACCTGCTTGCATAACAAATTGTAATGTTATTATCATGAGCAGTATTGTGGTATGCTATTAATTATTATATTTTTATTAGTAACTGAACAATGAACTTATAAATAAATAAAGAATAAAAAATAAATATCTTCTGACATTCACACAGCACCATCTAGCCCTAAGTTAAGCCTGTATTATGGGTACTAAACAACGTATAAACATACATATATATATATTTTTGTAAATACATACATATTATACATAGAAAACACCCAGACCATTGCAAACAGACATGTTCATGCATACAAATGTTTGTACTGCCCGGGGATCGATCCCGGAACCCTTGGTGTTGCGGCCGACCTCTCAACCACAACACCAAATGGGTTGTCAAACTAATATTTAACATTTTTACTTACATATAAACATAAACCATTTCAGGAACGTCAGATGAGCATATAACAGTTATGGAAAACCTCAGGCAGGTCCCCCAATGTTCAGCTATTTTGGTGACCACTCCGCAAGAAGTTGCTATTGAAGATGTACGGAAGGAAATAACCTTTTGTAGGAAAACTGGCATTCCAATTATGGGTATTATTGAAAATATGAGTGGGTAAGCATCAAATTTATAAATCCCTTTTTTATTCAATCTTTAGTTTCCTGTGATCAAAACATATTTAACATCATAATCTCAGGCAATATATAGCCAAAGCTGTGCTTTATTTAGTCTGAGTCACTGATAGTAGATATAATACACATCATACCATGCATATTATCATAGACAACAGTTCTGACATTCTGTAGTCTAATATCAAAATTGTATGCATGTATCAATTTTCATTCATTCATTTAATAGTCTCTGTCCCTATGTATGCTTAGCTTATCTCCAAATCAACTCTATATTGTGCTTCAAGCTGGAATCTCAATAAAACCAAATTTTAACAATGCTAAAAATAAAAAGTCCTGAAACAGAACTAGTATTATAAATAGTCAAACTAGTTTAGGCATTATAAAAGAAATATCCACTGACATTCACACAGCGCCATCTAGCCCCAAACTAAACATTAGTCTGTAATAATGGATACTAAACAACGGATAAACATACTTATATAAACTGGAAACTTCACTGTTCTGTGTATTTTTACTTTGTGTGATTTATATTAACTAAACTTATGTTTGTTTCCCTTGAAAACAAATATTTTTTACACTCAGACCATTACAAACAGACATGTTCATGCAATAAGTGTTTGTACTGCCCGAGGATCGAAACCCGAAACCCATAGTGTTGCAGTCGACGTCAACCGCAACACGAAATGGTCGTCAATAGCTATAGAATAGTGAAGATTATGGCTTGAACGTCAAGCTGTATTCCTCACTTCAAGGTCAGGAAAATGATAAAGTTTACCAAATTGGCTTAGGTTCAAAGAAATAGTCATGAAATATAGTTAGTTATAATCTCAATGACATGCCAAATATATAAATTACTATTACAGATATGAATGTCCTCACTGCAGTGAATGCACTAATATATTCTCAAGTGGTGGTGGAAAGTCATTGGCTGATTATGCAAAGGTCCCTTTCTTGGGCAGTATTCCTATTGACCCAAGAGTGGGAAAATTAGCTGGATGTGGTGTTGCCGCAGTGAAGGAACTACCAGATTCCAATACTAGCAAGGTGTTTAATGCCCTTGTAGCTAGCTTATCAGAATCAACGTCAATTGGTGCTTGATAGTGATATTAATGTAGTAAGTGGTTAAGTATTTAATTTTTATGAACACTTTATTTTGATTATTATTACTGAGATGTTTGTAGTTTTACACCATTCCATGAAACTAATCAGGAGAATATTATTGTAAGTACATTAATATTTTTAAGTGATAAAACTAATTATATTGTACAGTGTTATAGCGAACTTCATTTTTGTAAATAAAATAAATGATATTTCAAATAATTCATTGATTTATTCAGAGACATAGTACACAATTCTAATATAAATATTTTCATTACAAATGTTATTGTCTAATATTATATATATATATATATTATATTTTCTTACAATGGTAAATAGTTCCCATATTATAAAACATTCATATTTCCTTTCATAAATATATTTAGTATTTACTAATAAAATATTATGTGTACATCTAAATATGCCAGATCTTATAAAAAGTTCGAAGTGTGTATCTCAAATTTAATTTATATGACTTAGACATTAGAATAATAAAATTTTAAAATAATAACAATTATAAAAAAGGAACTGTTTAGAAACGGTTTCTCGGAAGAAAAAAGCATCAAATTTATTTAGCACTTAAAGCACTCAACATAAACTCCAAAAATAACAAACATTAATTTAAAAGAATAACATAATATTAACGCAATTTGGCTTAAATAAGGAACAATAATAAATTAACTACAAAGATTAAACGCCTGAGCAAGCCCAGCTGTGGTCGTAATGTTTAAAATAAAATGTGGGATTGATAAACCCTGAATGAAAATCTTATGTCATCTGTATATATACTAATTTGAACCTTTAGATAAATTCTTTAGAGTAAAGTTTTAATCGGTTGCACTAGGCTCATCTCCCCACATTAAACATATTTTAGTTTTAATTAAATAGTAATCAATCATATATTTTTAACGATATTCTTTCTAATTTTGGCACCAATAAAACTCATGAAAATTTGCTAATTAATAAAATAATAATTAAAAATTAAAATTGGAACAATTTATCAGCTGATTTGATAAAATAAATTGCAAGTTTTATTACAATTATTTTTCATCTGATCATACATATGTTTAGTCAACACATTTGAGGACTTATAACAATCACTTAAAAACTACTATTTCATGATAATATGCATGCATTGAAATATAATCTATATTTATAAATATATTAAAATATATCCTTTTGGAAAGATAATATATATAGAAATCGAGAAGCCCTGTATGAAATATATAATAATATAATATTATGGATATTTTTTTTCGGCAACCAGTATATTATTATTTATAGCATTTGTGTTCTTCTGATATGTAAGCTATATGTTTGAGGTTTCATCAAAATTTATGCACACAAATGTTGGTACTGAATGGTGATCGAAACCGGAATATTTGGTGTGAAAATTGTACTATACACCAAATATATGATAGATATTTGACATATATATATATATATATATATATATCAATTTTAAAAAAACGTTAAGATTCCTTGCCAGTGGCGCCTCTATCGACAATATCCGTAATCATTCAATTAGAACTAATGACGGCCGCTTGCTGTTCTTCGCTCAGCCACATAAACTGCCTGATCTCGTCTTCGGACGACGGGCAGCAGTGCGGAGGCGCCTTATGTAGCAGCTCACGCAGTTCCTGTGAAAATACGTGATTTCACACTTGGTTATGTTAGGAACCTAATGTTGTTAAGGTATGGAAGCTTAATATGGAGAGTTATAATTTTATTCATGAAAGCACGTCTTGTGAACTGCTTTTATATATTTTGTTATCGATGTATAACTTCAAATATTTATATATTTATCATTTATAGATGCATTTATAAAAGCAAGTAAGATTTTATTATTGTATTTTATATGAAAATAGTTATAAAAACAAGATAACAAAAAATATATTTTTCATGAATAAAACGTTGAATAGAAAAGTACTAATAATTTGAAAGCAACATCTGATTTTAATAAATTTAGAGGAAATAGCCGAGTTTGTATGATTTAGGAATTTTGAGACGTAAGCCACGATTGTAGGCAATGCAATTTACAAATTCCTTTATTTTAATTCTTACTGATAAATTATTCAAAATCAATACATTGTACTGAGTTTTTAATTTAGAATTTCCTGTTTTTTTATTGACGTATATCAGTACTTGATAGCAACATGCATAAAATACGTCATCTAATCAATGTACCCACGAAAAGTTTTATTTCTAGGTGCCTCCACTGATGATAAATTAAATAGCAAGCATAAACATATGAATTATAAAAAATCTTTCTATTATGTGCTGGGATGGGTATCGTGAATAAAATTTTAAAATCCAGGCATGTACTCAGACGTAAGAAAAACATAAAATATTTTTTTTCGTGAGGATAAAGCGGAATAGATCTTTATTGCACTATAAAGGCTACCATGCCATTTTACCTTTACGATTTCAAGGGATTTGCCTAGGTGATAGACTCGACACTGAGTCGTCTAGGTAAGCACCACCGCAGTGCCAGATATTGTCCCGTGAAACAGGAGTGTTATGCGCTTTTGTGTTTCGGGATGGGGGCACTGTAGCTAGTGAAATTACCGGGTATAAGAGACCTAACATCTGTCGTCTCGGGTGTAGGGCGCAGTGATGGAGGATAATTACTGTCTATCCGTTGTTCATCTCCTTCAATGCCGTTCTGTCATGGTTAGGCGTATCACTTACCATCAGGTGAGCGTCCTGGCCGTCCTGTTCACTTATAACATTAAAATAAATCTCAATGCCGCATAGCCAAATTATCATACATCTGAGTACACCCATATTAGGTACGAACCCCGACTACTTTGAACCACTGCTCCTTGATAGGCCGCCTGGAGATGGAACGCCTTAGCGTCTGAGGAAGAGCACAAGGACTCGTGGGCCAAACGAAATGGTTGTTCCGTAAAAGTGGTCAAATGCACGCGAATTTCAACTCTAATCGTTGCGTTATTAGGATGTTTTTTTATTTAACTTCATACTTTTTACACATTAGTATAGAGATTCGGATATAGAAGAGATATGGACAATGATGAATGGGCTATAACAATTGATTTCATTCATTATTAACAAATTTTTAATTTAACAATAGTAATGTTTGTGTTTGACCAGCTTTTAAAGAACAACCAGCAAAATTATGATGACTTATAATGTCGTTATATGAGGTGATGACATTTATGAAATAAAGAAACATGTTTATTACCTCTGTCACATCACAAATTAAAAATCATCATAAATATAAAAGCGTTTTCACACAAAAGCTAAAAAATATAGAATAATAAACAAAGACATTAATTGCAAAAAAAAAAGTTTTAAAGATGTTTTTAAATATCTTAAATAGCAAAAGCTTTTAAAAGATCCCAAAATCAAATACAAATAAGTAAGCGTGCCGTAGTCAGCTCACAAATGGGCGGGGCTAGCGTAGCTTCAAAATGCAAAAAAAATGACGGTGTCATCTTCATTAAAAGTTTTGCCAGAATTTTCCGTAGTACCTTGAACAGTTGAGATAGCCTTGTGTTTCAAAAAAATGTGTGGTCTGATCTATTACATCCATTAAGACTGCTTCATTTTTTGACTAAGGCAATAAATTCTAAAATACTACATTCAAGTAGCATGACTACATTCTTAAATTTATAAACTTACAGGTCAGGCAGACAAAGTGCGCAATTACACAAAGAAACTACATAAATACATATTTAAGTAAGTTTGATACCTAAAACTCACATATATAACCTCATATATTTATATTATGTTTGTCAAAAAATGTTGGGATAAATCCTCTACTGTTTAACACACATACTAAACAGACTTACTTTCATAGCGTTCCTGTTCCTCTGAGCGGCGACTAGATGGTTAACGACGGGCGCCGGGTAATCTTTACCGATGATGCAGTTCGCACGTTCCTGCACCTCAATGGGAGCCTTCCACGGCTCGTATCTACAATATGACAATTTAAATTTCAATTCAATATAGAAATAAATAAATCTCCACTGACATTCAAACAGCATCCATCATCCATCTAGCCTTAAGTTAAGCGTGTAGTATGGGTGCTAAACAACGGATAAACATACTTATATTTTTTTGTAAATACATACATATTATACATAGAAAACACCCAGACCAATACAAACAGACATGTTTATGCACACAAATGTTTGTACTGCCGGGGATCTAACCCGGAACCTTTAGTGTAGCAGCCGACGTCTCGACCATTACACCAACTGGGTCGTCAAAATATTTCACATTTATCGTGACCAACAAGAACTACCACGGTCAAAAAGGCCCTAGCCTAAGCAACACGACTAAAAACACTTACATTACCAAGAACTACCAAACCTAATATTACCAAGGACTACGAACACTAATATTACCGAGAACTACAAACACTCACATATATTCGACGGGCACGGCGGCCAGCTCTGGCACGTACCGGCGCACGTACTCGCCGCCGGGGTCGAGCCGCTGGCCCAGCCGCACGGGGCACGCGCACGCGCCCGAGTCCAGCAGCGCCTCGAACGCGCTCGACGACACCCACATCCAGTTGCCGGCGCACACCGACCTATGGTTAAATTGCAAAAAAAAATTAAAATATATTTATTTGACACTCCTTATTACGGAAAACATCGTGAGGAAACCTTCATGCACGCCTGCGAAGAGATTCGAAGGTTGTGTGTGAAGTCGTCCAATCCGCACTGGACCCGCGTGGACGACTAAGGCCTAATCACCCTATACGGGTAGGCTCGTGCCCCTCGGTGGGGACGTTTAATGAGCTGATGATGATGAATACACAAGAAGCACTTTTTAATAGGCGGTAGTCTCGATACTGAGTCGTCTAGGTAGTGTTAGACGGAAAATAAACGATCAACGCTACCCATCCTNAATCAATTGGAGAGTGTAGTCACGTCACTAATATTATGTGATGGGGGCAAACGAGCTGACAGATCACCAGACGGAAAGTGAATACTGCCGCCCATGGACATTTGCAATACCAAAGGAGCTTACAAGTTGCGTTGCCGGCCTTATAACATAAAAGAAACTATCCGCTCGAAGAAAATCGCGGATAGTTTCACCCGCCCGCAGTCTTTCTCACCTCCCCGCGGACACCTGTCAGTACGGTCTGCATACTCATCTCGTCACGTACCTACTGTTTTCTGTGCTCTCATTCGATTTCGAATATTTTCGTGTAGTGCATGGACGTATAAAAAAATTTGGACGGACTGTCATTAATACACAAAATGTGTCTCGAAAATGACAACTGCTGTCTATTATGTAATTTGACAAATATTGTTTGTATACTGATTTTATTGTCTTAAACTAAAAATAAGTAATTGAATTGTTTATTTACCCAAGAAACGTAATTTCTGTAATTTTATTTTGTTCACTGCGGTTTTTGCACAATTTAACAACACATGCCATTTTCCATTAAATGTTTTTTTTCACACTTCGATAAATAAAATTATAAAAATACAAATTTGTTTAAAACTGTCTCAGTATATTCTTAATAATAAACTAGGCACAATGTAATTTAGCTTAGTGTGAACTGAAATCACACTAGGCTTAATAACAATGTACGCAGTGGGTTCCACAAGAAACGGTTTTGCTGACCACACCAATGTGCTAACATTTTGACGGCTCGAAGTGAACAGTTATAAAAATTGGGTTATACTAGAAACGTACTTCATTTTACAGTGTGAATGTACAGTTCGATTGCCTTCCTATGTCGTAAGGCTGAGAGCAATGCGCTCGCCACTAACTTGGTGAAGCTATAAAGGCCAACAACAGACGTCATTCAGAAAAATACCTTCCTATAAAAAATCCCCCAATAACTTCCACTCCAAACGGTCGGAAGTTATTTGCATCCAACAGCCACCCGCAACCTTCCTCAGGTCATCCGTCCATCTGGTGGGTGGCCGTCCCATGCTGCGCTTGCCGGTACGCGGTCTCCATTCGAGAACCTTTCGGCCCCAACGGCCATCGGTTCTTCGGACTATGTGCCCTGCCCATTGCCACTTCAGCTTGGTTATTGGGGGAGGCCTATGTTCCGCAGTGGACATCATGTGGCTGATATGATGATCATGATAAAAATCTAAAATATCTCACCAATCAGCGTCGAGCAGGTACTTGAGGAAGTGGTTCAGTCCGTATTCCCAGGACAGCCAGAGAGTGCCGCGCGTGAGGAACGACGCGACGGTGTTGCGGACGGCGTGGTGCAGCCACCCCTCGGTCCGCAACTGGCGCATGGCCGCGTCCACGAACGGGAACCCGGTGCGACCTCTATCCACCTGCACGAAACCAGCATCATCATCATCATGTTCTTTTTTTTAGTATATGTATCAATATTGACATCTTCATCATCAGCTCATACGTCCCCACCGTGGAGCTCGAGCCTACCCGTATAGGGTGATTGACATCTTATTGATTAATAATTTAAATATATTTATTGTATTCCTATTTTTTTACCACTACCTTACTTATTTTTCGTCTTCTTTATGCTAAGGTTGCCTGGAAGAGATCGCTTGTAGCGATAAGGCCGCCTTTGCCCACCGTATTGGTTTTAATGGTTTTGTGTTTGTATTTATTTCATTGTGAGTAATAAAGAGTCTATCTATCTATCATGATTACGTCTTCACTCTTCAACCTATCGCAGTCCACTGGGCATAGGTCTTTTTTGCGTCAGATATCCCGGCCCTCCGCTTTTCTGAACCAGTGGTAGACTACAATTGATATTAATATGTAATGAACCTAAATTGATAAATATATTTTATTTTATTTTACTAATCCAAAAGTTTAACCATAATGTAAATAAGGTTAACATAATTTAATTAATTAAGAAATACTGGTTACAACACAATGAACACAAGTAAAAGCGGTCTCAGAACACATCCTGTGGAACCCCCTGAATTATAATATCGCGTAAGGGGTATTATACGATTGCCTTTGCAAGTCATATTTCTTTTCACCTACATCTGTCCATATAAAATCTCTACTGTAACAAGCTACGACCCTGACCTTTGCAGCTCGTCACCCTCGGGCTTCTTCCAGGGTATATCCAGACAAATCGGGTTGCCGGCCATCTGGCCATAGTTGGGGTTATTCACGCTCATCGTGTAGAAATATTCGCGCCATATCAGTTGACCTGTAGAAATGAGAAACGTGTATTTTTGTTAAGAATATTTAAACTGGCAAAGTGGCGCCTTATCTTCTCTGCTAACCTTTGGGACTAAGGCGTGAGCTTAATTTATTTATTTATATTTTGACTAGTAATAAGGACGTTTGAAAATACTTCAGCCCGAAATACAGTAAAATCCATGGCGTAAAACTTAAATTAACACATTTGCGGTCAGAAGAATGAAAATGTCAAAATGGCTGTTGCATGTTTAGAAAGATATTTCACTGATTAACTGGTTATTATTTTTAGATCAATGGTGTGGACAGTCGCCCTCCTACCGGCAGGGCTGAGGTTCAATCCCGCCACGTACTAATGTGATTCCGAATTTTCGAAATTAAATGTACGTTATCCGACGCTCGTACGGTGAAGGAAAACATCGTGAGGAAACCTTCATGCACGCCTGCGAAGAGATTCAAAGGTTGTGTGCGAAGTCGTCCAATCCGCACTGGGCCCGCGTGGACGACTAAGGCCTAATCACCCTATACGGGTAGGCTCGTGCCCTCGGTGGGACGTTTTAATGAGCTGATGATGAATTAATAATTAATAGAATGAACGCAACTCCGATAAACGTTTCACTAAATCGATGTAATACAAGTATCTTCGAAATCATGTACCGGACTCGTTAAAATATATTTTGAGGTTATAACGTATGTACTGCACACACACACACATATGCAAACGTAACACACACACCTTTTTTTTTCGAACTGACTACTGCTGTTGGCCGCAGATGGCCTTTACAGCTTCACCGGGCAAGTGGCGAGCGCAGATGGCTCTCAGCCTTAATATTTACACAACGAGCCTAAGGGCGTCCCGAACGGGACTCGAACCTCGGCTTAGGGCGTTGCGGGGGGGGCTTGGTAGCCTAACATATGTTTGGGGAGAAAAGCGGCCCGGCACATGCCGGTTACGCGAATAGGGAACACACACACCATAAATTTACATTATTATAGTTTTACCTGTAATATAATGCGTAGATGCCAATCGGCCTTGGTGCACTTCGCGGAATAGATCCTGCACAGCCCAGTAGAATCTGCAATTAATTTGTGGGTATATATTGTTTAAATATGTCTTATACGATCTGTCAACTACTGGTACTAAGTATACTATATCCTTAAAGATTAAATACGCAAGAGCGGTTGTTTGAATTTCAATTAAATAATTGCACACATCGTAACGAGACCGCAGCATGAGTGTCCATGAACGGCTTTATTCATTACTATTTAAAACCCTAATTATGGAATGTATTACAAGTCACTTCAGCTGTACGTTTTAATATCTTTTTTTTTTCAAAACAGCCAATCAATAGCAGTTGACATTATAAGTTGTTAGGCCATATAAATAGAAATTATGAAAACATTGCGTTTTGACAAATCGTAAAAAGTAACTCAGTTAATATTGTTATTTGGTGGTTAAATAGTCTTTTTTGCCGGCTGAGTATTATCTGGGTGTTGATGAAAAACAAAATTACCTTCTGACTGAAAGACATCCAAACCGCAGAGCCGGACTCAACGATATGGGAGGGCCGAGTAAGTCGGGATTGCCGTGAGTCGGCAGGTATGAACCCCTGGAAACAACACATCAAATAAATCAATCAGCCTATATCCCTCTGTAAGGCCTATATCCTACTCGCACAGTATGGCTATCCCTCTTCCCCATTTCTGCCAGATATCCCGGAGCTACGCTTTCCTCCAGCTACCTTTCGCAAGTCGTCGGTCCATCGAGCCGGAGGGCGTCCTACGCTACGCTTGCCGAGACGCGGTCTCCACTCCAGAACTCGTCTGCTCCAACGGCCATCGGTTCTGCGACATACGTGACCACCCCACTGCCACTTCAACTTGCTGATCCGCGGGCTATGTCGGTAACTTTAGTTCTCTTGTGGATTAAATCATTTCTGATCGTGTCCCTAAGAAAGACCCCGAGCATAGCTCGCTCCATTGCGCGTTGAGTGACTTTGAACTTGTGAAGCCATCCCAATGTTAAGTTTTATTAATAAACCTAAATATAACAGTAATATATATTTGGACGACCCATTTGGAGTTGCGGTTGAGTGGTCGACTGCAACACCAAGGGTTCCGGGTTCGATCCCGGGCAGTACAAACATTTGTGTGCATGAACATGTCTGTTTGTAATGGTCTGGGTGTTTTCTATGTATGATATGTATGTATTTACGAAAAAAAAATGTATTTAAGTATATTTATCCGTTGTTTAGTACCCATAATACAGGCTTCACGCTTAACTTGGGGCTAGATGGCGCTGTGTAAATGTCAGTGGATTTATTTATTTATAATATCTTTAGTGTCTCGTCAATGTTACATTCTTCTTTTCGAGTCGATATGGATTCACTAGTTTAATACAATATTACATTAGTCACTGTTTATTTCTAACTAGCTTTTGCCCACACCTTCGCTCGCATTAAGTAGTATTATTTTCGATCCCCTATTTTATTTATAAGGGGTGAATTTTATTAAAACCCTTCTTACAGGAAGCCTACATCATAGTAGCTTTATGCATGCAAACCCGATCGGTTTAAAATTGACAAAGATTCATCCCTATTTTAGTCCCTTGGGGGTAGAATAATCAAAATCCTTTCTTTTCATTCCATCTACCTGCATGCCAAATTTCAGCCCGATCCGTACAACGTTGGGGCTGTGCGTTGATAGATTATGTCAGTCAGTCAACTTTGAATTATATAGATACCTAGTTATTTAGATGTAATTTAATTTATGCGTATTGCCTTCATCATACCGGCAAAAGGTCTCCCTCTCCACGTTCAGTCGCTGCTGCATTTGCTTCAACGCAGCCGTCTCGCCGCCCACCCATCGGATCATGCGGATATCCTCGTTCTCAAGGTACACGCCCAGGTCCTCAGGCTTCGGAGTCTGATGAACAGGAAAATATTGTTGACTGGTTAAACATTTTCTGTTATTAACTCAATAACATATCTATTACATATAAATAAGAGTGTCTGTTTGTAATAAAAATAATGTAATAACATTTTTTTTATTTATAGTATACGAATATATTAATTACGATACATATGCCAAAATAACAATTTTAATATTTTTTGTCTTTCCGTCTGTCTGTCTGTTTGTTCCGGGTAATCTCTGAAATGGCTGGATAGATTTGGGTTAGACTTTTTGCAGGTAGCTGATATAATAAGGAAAAACATAGACTTCTATTATTTTCAACAATACTATTTTTTTTGCAAAAATAAGCAATGTTTTGCGGCGGCACGGTTGCGCAACGCGTGATAAAACAAAGGTTATGTTTTACTTCGGGAGAATATCCTTTCACGCGGTTATACCGCGGGGAAACGTTAGTAAGCTTAAATACCCTTAGGCATTCATAGAGCGTCACCTAGACCTAATACTTCCCTTGGACAATAGAATTCAAAAACCAACCAATCCATTTACCATTTATACTGTAAGAAATACTGACATATGTGGGTTTTTAAACTCGACGATTCAAAGTTCCCAAAACCTAATGGAATAAAAAAGAGTTGAAGCCTAGTGTATACTGTTACCTTATCAAACACGGTGAACTCCTCGTAGAAACAGCTAGGAAGACTGCCAAACTTCACCCCCGAATAAGTTAATGTCGGCGACCGGCCGGGGCGGGTCGCCAATGGTTGCCACGGTGTGCTTTCGAAACACAAATGTAATACATATAATCGCGGACTATATTATATCTATCTAACCATATAATACATAGAGATAGGTGAGGGCGTGCAAAAGGGTGCGCAATTACGCACGTAATTGCACGTGTACACACACGCGTGGTCACCCAGAGTAAGTAAAACCAAACACACTTATATTTCATTAATATGATAATAATTGTGAATATAATTTGCTTTATATAATTATTTTGACAACAAATGATATGATTCTGTACAAAACTCCAATTTTTTAAAAAGAGTAACAAAAGGATTTCTTGCTGGATTCTTCTCAGTAGAAAACTACCGTCCGAACCAGTGGTGGCTTCATTTGACATTCATAAGTGGACGTATTTACGCAAAAAGGATCCAACCCACAAGGAGGTCAAAAATGAGTTAAGCCAAACTGGCCTCTGGGGGTTATTATTCAATAACTAATGTGCAAATAAAACTTAAACTTCAATATCTCAAATGAGTCATTTTGTGGGTTGGATCCTTTTTGTGTAAATACGTCCAAGTGTTCTGTAAGGACCTAAACTGAATCTCTTTTTCATGTTGATGCACTCACAAGGAACATCTGGTAGGTGAGCGGCGGTATGCCCCCGTTGGCTCGTATCACAGAGTCGGGCTCCCACAGCGTGTGCGACACGTGCTCGTAACACGCCACGCCGATCTCCCGGCACGCCGCCTTCACGCTGTCGTCGCGGGCCCGCCACAGCGGCTCGCAGTCTTGCTCGAAGCACAGCTTGCGGATACCTGGGATTTAAGTTACCAGATGAAAAAATCAAAAGACGGGAAAGTCTGGTTTCCATGGAAAAGTTCGAGAATAACCACCCAAAAGCGTATTATTAACGTTTGATACACTGTGGTTCTATGCGGACTTCGTAAGCAACTTTGATTATTTTTAGGTGGTTCAACATTTACAGAGATCTATAAAATTCAACCTAACATAGGTTAAATTTTAAACTCCTGGAATATAACGAGAGTTGCAAAATCCGGCCGCAATCCTGAGAAATGTCGAAAAATCCTAAGATGTCAAGACACATTCTGAGATATAACCCGATCAGAGATAAATATCATTATCCTAAATAATAACTCGTAGGCATAAAAACTAACATTTAAAAAAAAGATGGCCCCATAATCTACTAAAAAAAGATAAATCAGAAAAACCGATTGTATCCCAGACTTAAAACCAAGATGTATTTTCGGTAATAACCTTGGGCTTTTCTTGTTCTATAATTAGTTTACTCATATCTTAATCAAAGCAAAGTTCAATCAAAAAAGAAATGGCCAATATTTGTACACCGTTCTTACCAAATTCTTCCCACAAGCGTCTAAATACGACATTAGGCTTCCCCTTGATCATGATGAGTCTCCCGCCATACTTCTTGAACTGGTTGTCCAGGTCGTCAAGAGCTTCGAGCAGGTATCGCATACGGTTATAACCAACCAGTTTCGTTCCTGCAAATATGCACATACATCTTATCTAGTAGGTAACTAATTCAAAGTGTTATAGATTTGGCCTTTAGTACATTATGTACAGGCAAAGAAAAGTGTCAGCTTTTGTGCGAGTCATTGAGAGAATGGGAGGACTTATATAAACAAAAAAAAGAAATGACGATTGAGTGTTATTTTTCTCTCGTCTTTACACATTGTGAATGGCGTACGTGTTTTCACTTATTTTGAATATATTTTGCAATTCATACGACTCGCTGTTTTCTGCGATTTGGCCTCGATAATTTACACCGATGACAATATTTTTAGTCTGCAAAAGTTTGAATTCCTGGCGTTCAATAGATTTTACTTATATAATAATAAATAATAATAAATAAATATCTACTGACAATCACACAGCGCCATCTAGCCCAAGTTAAGCGTAAAGCCTGTATTATGGTTACTAAACAACGGATAAACATACATGTATATTTTTTTTTTGTAAATACATACATATTATACATAGAAAACACCCAGACCATTACAAACAGACATGTTCATGCACACAAATGTTTGTACTGCCGGGATCGAACCCGGAACCTTAGTGTTGCGGCCGACCTCTCAACCGCAACACCAAATGGGTCGTCAAATATTATTATTACTATATATACTACCGAGAAAGGAATTCAAGCAAAAGACGTGATATTTTCTCCTCCCGTACAAACTTTCAACCCCTGTTTTGGACCCTCAGAGGTGAATTCACACAATCCCTCTTATTGCTAGTCAACACTATAAAATAAATCATGACCAAGTTTCGTAGCTTTAGCTTTTTTTAAGTCAATTGAACGGGATGAAAAGTTAGCTCGCTTGGGGGTATGTAGGTGGTCATTGTTTTCTGTCGCCCGAGAAGCCAGATGTTAGAGTCTCTTATATTCGGTATTTTACTAACACTCATCCCGAAACACAAAGTGCAATATTTCACGGGTCGATATCTGGTACTGCGGTGGTACCTACCTAGACGATCCAGCACCGAGTCTTCCACCTAGTAGCTTTGTTAGTTTCGGCTCTGCGTTAATGAATCAGTCATGCGAAAACGGTCTTTCTCGATAAAGTATTAGTGTACATAATTGCCACAATCATACCAGCAGTCTCTCCGTCAAAGATGAAAATTGGGAAGAAAGGCGCGCTGCGATCTTCAAGGCAGAGTGCAACGACGGGTTGTCGTGCAGCCGCAGTCCGTGGCGGAACCACAGCACGCTTCCACCCAACATCGTTGAAGACATGCACAATCACCACCTAGTCAAACAACAAAACAAATACATCAACGTATTCGCATGCTAATTATTAGCAGTTAGAATTCGAGTTCATTGAGGAAACAGTCATTATCAGATGTAAAAAACTTATTGTCTTCATACCTAATCGAGCAAGGGGAAATTTTGAGCGGTAGAAATTTTGGGTTAGGAACTTAACAAATGTTCCGAACCCTCTTTCTAGACTGAACTGGACGTATTCTTCGTTCTATCATAACTAATAGCGGTATAGATAGGTAGATATTGAAGAATTAGTAGTAAGAATTAGCGTAAAATAATAAAAAACGTCTTGTGGTGACGGCTTGTGAAAAGAAACAAATGTTAGATATAAATAAAGCTAAATAAGAAACACCTCAACGTTCTACTTTACATGGCCAATTTTGTTTTAAAATATAAATGGGGCCCACCGACCCCACAGTACCAATGATATGGTAAGCGTGTTCAATCTATATACAAGAAACATGACAGTCTGTTGATTTTATAACAGGAAAATAACATGTATAATGCATCTCATATTTCATGCATAAGACTGATGTTACATAAAGTTGTTTTGGTGAGGTAACGCGGATCGCTAGGAGCACACGTCAGCGGATCGAAGCGAGGTCAGGAAGCGAATTAGGGTTGCCACCCTCAAAACATAAATATAAGTATTCACTGACATTCACACTGCGCTATCTAGCCTCAAGATAAGCGTGAAACTTGTATTATGGGTACTAAACAACGGATAAATATTATTTATATCCATTTCCTTTTGTAAATACCCACATATTATACATGAACCAAAGCAAACACCCAGACCAACACAAACAGACATACTCATGCATAAAGACGTTTGTACTGCCCGGGGATCGTTCCGGAACCTTTGGGGTGGTAGCCGCACGTCTCAACCATTACACTAAATGGGTAGTAAATACCTATCAATAAAAATAACACTATGCTGTTAAAATAAGTACCTACCCACTTCATTGATACATTAGGCAGTTGTTAACCTATCTGATTTTTGATATTTTTCTTAAAAAAATTGTCTGTTTGTCCGTCTCTCTGTTTGTTCCAGGTAATCTCTGAAAAATGCTGGACAGATTTGGACAAATGACTGTTTTTTAGAAGGTGGTCAAACAAGACAGATGCCAACCCTATTCGCAGTACCTAATGGTATCACACGATGTCACGGCGTTATTGAAGTACAATGCTATTTTAAACCTTTAATGCATCTTTGTGTCGATTACAACCTATTTTGAACTTTAATGACCATTTTTAAGTTGGCAAGTCCGAACATAGGTTTTTACAAAGTCTTGGGTTTTTTAATGTTACAAAGTGATCGGGACGGTCAGTTCGCTCACCTGATGGTAAGTGACACACCTGACCATGACAGAGCATTACATAAGAAAAACAGTCACTGTATAAAGTGACTATTCTTCGTCATTCCCGCCCTACGCCCGCCACCCCAGACCATAGATGTAAGCGTAGCGCGCTAATTCTAAATGTATGCCCCAGACCACGGATGTTAGGTATTATATTATATTAGTACCTATCAGGCAATTTCACTAGCTACAGTGCCCTTATCCCGAAACACAAAATGCATAAAATCCTATTTCACGGGTCGACAGTCGATTCAAATAATATTTAAACTCTAATGATATTTTACACTACATATTTAAAAATTTCAAGTAACAGCTTCCGAGTTCCTACTTAGATTTTTTGAGACTTCAAGATAGACTCATGTAATGGAATCAATACTCTCATCTTCATTTATAGGTGTAAGCTCAGAATACAGAAAGAACGGTGTAAGTAGCATAATAAATAAATAATAAATATCCACTGACATGAAGCCTGTATTATGGATACTAAACAACGGATAAACATACTTATAATTTTTTTTATGTAAATACATACATATTATACATAGAAAACACCCAGACCATTACAAACAGATATGTTCATGCACACAAATGTTTGTACTGCCCGGGGATCGAACCCGGAACCCTTGGTGTTGCAGCCGACGTCTCAACCGCAACGCCAAATGGGTCGTCAACAATAAAAACAAAGTATAGCAATAAGATGAACATGATTCGCTATTCTCTAATGACCTTCCCACGCCCTTGGCCTTCGCATGCTCATCGGAGGAATCAAATTCCTCCGATTAACATAACCTATGAATTCTATATCAGAATTGTCTAGTACTTTGTATGGAATTATTTTGTAACACTTTGCACGTGTAAAAATGATATTTACATAGGACTTTTCCTCGAGGCAACCTTGAAATTAGAAATAGGGATGATGACATTTTTTTTCTGCTAATATATCCATGGACGGCATTATAATAGGAACATTGGTAAACAAAATTACTTCGTTAACATTAAAACTCACAGAGATTTTTCAATTCTAAAAACACAATAATGGACTTTCCCAAAAACGCTTCATACAAATGACTACCTAGTTATGACGTCACGCCTCAGTATTTCGTATGCATAGTTTGTGAATTTTGTACTACAACTATATTAAATGTCGCGTTTATTCAAATGGTATAATAGCAAAAGTTGCTTTAAGTTATATGTGTTATCCTTTTGTTTACAATTTTTTGACAATTAATGTACTTTAAAAATGGTCTGGCCCCCCATCTTTGAAGACTATAAAATTCATAAAACATGAGTTTTCGAGCTGAGAGTAAGCACAACGTTATTTTTAAACCAGATTTGTAATAATATAAAATAGTTCTTACGATTCCAGGACCCAGTCATCATGCCTATTACGGCGTGGCAAGAGTGCTAGTCAACGTAGGAGTAGTAGGTTTATGTTCAGATTGACCTTTCACAGTTGGGCTTTAGCTTCACCGTACAAGAAGGTGTATTGCCGAAGTTGTTGTTGTATTAATATGTTTGGAGCGTAAACCTAGTTCGTGCCTGTAACACCAGTAGAGTCCTTTTTAGCGTTACAGGCCAAAGGAGCAGAAACGGCTTCTATTTGTTCATCGAATTCAGTGCATTCCAACATGATTCCGGTTAGAACTGTGACCACAACCAGACTCAAAACTAAAGCGTTGCTATTAGTCTAAAAAAATAAACATCTAAATAAAATCAATGTTATATTTATAATGGCATTATATTATATTATAACCGATTGCTAATGCTATTATGAATTAATAATATTAAGTTGGGTTTGAGCTATTTTAAGAGAGGAAAGCGGGATATCCGACGCAAAATGGGGGAGACCTACGTCCAGCCGTGGACTGCGATAGGTTAAGAGAGAGAGCTATTTTAAGTAGTTTCTCCTTAAGCTGTTTTTGCTACGGACCTATGCTGTTGGCCGCAAATGGCCATCACACATTTACGGGACAATGTAAACGCAGAGTTCTGTTTGAGAGTAATGTTTATTATTGGCACTAGCTTTAACCCGCGAGAGACGCTCGCGATAAATTCGGGGTAATACGGTCCACTTTTCTGATTGAGAACACACAAGAGAAATCTCGGAAACCGATATTATTTAATTACACTACTGTAAACGGTATTTTGTGTCTGTCCATCGATTACTAGCTTCCTTCCTTCAAAACCGACTGGATTGAGACAAAAAGTCCCAGTCCCAGCCTAATTGACACTGCTGACTGAATCATCTGTATGTCCGAAAAAAAAAGATAATTTAAATGGTCGACAACGCAGTAATGCCTCTGTTATTGCAAGCGTTCATAGGCTTCGGTAACCGCTTACCATCAGGCGGCCCGGAGCTTGTTTGCGACTTAGTAGAATAAAAAAAAACATGCTTCCGAGGGCACGTGAAGCCATCCGTCTCAGTTACAATCTTAGGATAGGTAGTACTCGTTACGGACCAATGACCCAATCAATGGCTAGTGTTGAAATTGGTGTTCAGTGCAGTAGAATGTTATAGGCTAATAGTTGGGCTGAGAGCCATCGCTCATTGGCGCTCGCCTATTGTCCGGTGAAGCTGTGAAATCCACCTGCCTGCCACCTCGTGGACGACTAACGCCTATACACCCTTTACGGGTGAGCCCCTCGGTGGCGACATTATAATAAGTTGACGATTTATTTATTTATTTTCTGCTAGTCACATGGTGTTGCATTGGTGTTACATAAATAAAGCTGTAGGTACATTGATCACGTGACACCCTACAAGGGCCATAAAATAAGTTTCTAAGTATGTGTATTAATAACAAGTGAACCCTATAAAATGTATAACGTTGGTACGCAAAGCGCACAAGCTAAGAGCAGTTACATAACCAAGGAAACTCGGTGTATTAAACACAATCAATATTAATACGACTTCAGACGAACGAATAGTGAGGTTTCAGTGCATTACCCTCTTGTTGTAAACAGGCGTTGAATTGAAACCCGGTCGGTTTTAATAACTTTCATTATTTCGCTAGTTGTGCTTCGCGGTATTACCTGCGATATAAGATAATCTTCCGCAGAAAAACGAAGCGCGAAGTTTACGCGTCGTACAACCAAAATTTTCAAAAATAAAGGGAGCCTTTGTTTTTCCTTACTACATCATCGACCAGCCAAAAAAAAGTCCCGTGCAAATCCGTCCAGCCGTTTCAGAAATTACCCGGAATAAACAGACAGAAAAAAACATTTAAACAATATATTTTGGTGTAAAAATATGTAGGTACCGTATATACAGGATGAATTTGAAAACATCGGCATCCATTCGTCCCATTATCGTACTTATATTATTTGTAATTTTTTTCCGGATTTACCAGAATTTTTTTACAAAATAAATAATAATAAATTATCGCATAGCATTGAGCAATTCGATAATTTATTAAAGCTTGTACTAATTTATTCAGCGCGCCGCCCCACCGCCTGGCCCGCCCTCCGCCATTTTTAATTGAAAAAGTTTTTTTTAGTCAACAATTTTTTGGTATTTATAGTCATATATATTATTGATCAATCGCAAAGTATTATAGATGATAATTAAGGATTTAGGGTTTAAAATATTTCATTTTTGTATCAATAGATTTACCTCGTATTTGGGGGGTGTACTCAATGTACATCACGAGTATGATCTTTCTTATGTTGAAGATCTTGATGCTAAACGCCAACTCCGTAAAACTCTACCCAAGCCCTACTACAATTATTCATATAATTCCAGTGGCCAAGTTTACTGTGCAATTTGCAACCGCACTTTTTTGACAAAGTTTGGTTTTGCAAGTCATGTCCGAGCTCACATTCGAAATTCAGACTGACAGGGCGTCGCCGTCGACAGATACGTCTGGGAGAACATCATCATCGTCATTTTAAAAAAAAGCTATTGATTCACGTGTATATTGATTTTCATAAACAAAGAAAATATTATTTCAATATTAATAACAGACATCCCAATTTTATTTTTATGAATAGAAGATTATCCACTAACGTTGACTGGAAAGATCTACCTTTCCCCACGTTTAGCAATGGAAATTACAGTAAAAGATAAGATGCATATAGGGAACTCTACTTCATGTTCTCTTCTTAATGTCTTTACCTAAGCCGCCTCTAACGGCACTAGCGGAAAGACTAGGGACTGTAACAATTGTATTCTTACTAGGGCAATACAGGTAGAAAGTTGTCCAGGCCGAGAGCCATTTAGTCTACAAGCCATCATAGGGGCTGAGAATCATAGACTAAGATAGGCTGAAATCCATTTAAGGCTGATCATAATCATTAGCTAAGAGCCAGGTAGACTGGGGGCCAATAAGGCTGAGAGCCATCTTGTTTGAAAGCCCTAGGCTGAGAACCATTTGGCTGTGAGCCATCTAAGGCCATATACGGCCAACAGTAACAAGACCATCCGGAAAAAAAGTGCTACGCTCACCAAACTCCCTACCCAGAATAAAGCCACATTTTTTTCCTTTTTTAACTAACTTAAAAAAAGGATGTTCTCGGTTTGACCTGTATGTATGTTTGTCCGCAATTATCTCATGTTTGGCTGAAGCAATTTCGATGCGGTTTTTTAAGCGTCGTCTTTACATTTAATGATTTTTACATGTTGTTGTTTAAGTGCACAATCTATGTGTAAGTTATTTTTAATCATATTTTGTGTCAAACGCTGGTGATATAGTTCACATGATAGGAAATTTATGTGTCAATTCATATGACAGAATATGAGTAATCAGTTCATTAGTTTTGAAGACAAAAAAAAATCACATAATAAAACCACCAAGCACTTGATGAAATTCCCGCAACAACTGGAGTAAATCAAAAGCCTAGTTAAGAAAATCACGTTGACAGGCAAAATTTATATATAGATTCGGCTACTACCTTAGTACTACCTTAGTAGCCGAATCCAACGGCTGAACGTGCCCTCCCGACACGTACCTAAGAATCGGTCTCCCATACGATAAGTCTTTTTTTTTCGAACTGACTACTTTTGTTGGCCGCACATG
Source organism: Leucinodes orbonalis (assembly GCA_019425675.1). NCBI lineage: Eukaryota > Metazoa > Arthropoda > Insecta > Lepidoptera > Crambidae > Leucinodes > Leucinodes orbonalis. The sequence continues at coordinate 10,738 of PQWD01007821.1, read as the reverse complement.
GCCTTTCCTTTCGGTAGCTGCTAGACGAACTCGGACTTTAATGTATTCAAAAAAACAGTGTTATTGCGTGTATTAGATATTATTTAGACTTCAAAACTTTTTGATTATATGGCAAATAGTTCCTGATGTTAAAAACAGAAGAAGAGCGAAGACATATTAAAATCGCAATAATATTGATTGTGTAGACTTTTTACACCTACGAGAGCCATAGAAACTAAAAAAAAAACTAAACAATGAAAACCGAAAACGCAATACAAAACAATGTTTAATACAAACTTAAGTGTATATTTAACACTTCAAGTTTACTAAGTTAGGAATATAAAATCAGTCATTGCATTTTTATTTTCTACAAATAACTGAATATTAATAATAATAACAAGTGCATAAGCCTTACTTACCACAATAACAAAAGCCGGTCGCGATGCGTCAAATCAACCGATCTCGATAAAACAATAAAAAGCAATTACTATTAGCCTTCTGAAATGGCGACGGAGGTCGTGTTACACCGGCAAGGCTCAAATTCGAACTGGGCTCGACAGGGATCGTTTACTTGGCGACAGTGTTTCAGTAATGCTAGAACGTTCGACGGCTCGACCACCTTAAAAATTAAATACACCACGGAGTAACTTGGAACTTAGGCAGCAGGAGTCGTGTAGGAATATTTATAAATCATAAATTAAACAGTTCCGTCCTAATATATTTTTGTATAATGTGTTTTTATGTCAAACATACGCGATTATGAAACTGATGAAAAGAGGTATAAGAGGAAGCAATCACGAAGGAAAGGCTTTCCGAATAAACTGATTCCTACACTTAATGTGGTAACACTGTTCCCTCTTTAAGTCAATACAGTTATTCAATTTATTATCAATCGAATTAAAAATGATTTTATATAGAAATGAGTTTAGGCACAAGTTAAAGGAATTTCTTATGGAAAATCGTTTCTACAGCCTCGAAGAATTTCTACTAATAAGATATTAGTAGAAATTAGTGACATCTATGGTTAAATTTATACAATCATTATTGTAAGTTATTTATTCATATACATTTTAAATCAGACTTTTTTTTTGACATTTTAATTGTGATATTGGAACATCCTGTTTAAATATGATTGTGACTTTGGATTTATTTATTTGCTTATTTCTTTGTGAATATTGACATTTCATTTCATTGAAAACTTATTATTAATTCTGTTTTCGGAACAGAGTATTAATTTTACCCGACTGCCGAAGGAGAATTATGTTTTCCAAGTGTATGTATGTATGAATGTAGATTTCTATGTTACCTGCAGCAGCCATTTTTTTTAAATCGAACCCACGCGTATGTGTTATCAGTGTGTAGGTCTTAAAAATGATGGTTTGCAATATCATTTTTTTAATAAATTGAATAGTTTGCGCAAGAGACACTTTCAAAGTGAGAAAATGTGTGTCCCATACATTACCAAGAAATCTAACAACGAAATTTGGTTTGAACAATATCTAGTTAGTAGATTTTTTTTATTCGCCATTAACTATGAACCATATTTTTCTAATAATAAAGCTGTATTAGGTATCTCAGTAAATACATATATTTTTTCTACGGCTCTCTCCGCGGGCGAGTCCGACTCGCAGTTCGCCAACTTCTCAATGTGAAAACTTTTATGACTGTTTAATAATTACTTATGTTCTTTCTATATATAAAATAGTTATATTATTATGGTGTGGGGATCAACTATAAATAAATATCCACTCACATTCACAAGCGCCATCTAGCCTTAACCTAAACATTGAGCCTGTAATATGGGTACTAAACAACGGATAAACACAATTATATAACATTTTTTTAAACATACATATTACACATAGATAATAACAATAATACGCGTCTAATAATAATACCCATTCCTGTACATCATAACAAACACGAGGCCTGCAAACTATCGATTACACTTAGGTAATATGAAATCTGTCTGACGCAATACGCGCCCCGCGTCCTTACGTCCATCTGTATAATCCCTTGTTTCCAATTGTTGACTAGAAATAACACGACTGTACTGAACAAAAAAATCTTTAGGTAACAACATATACTACCCATTTATATAATCGCTTTACCCTAATCATCAGCTTATTCTTGTCCTCTGTCTGTCTGTCGCATGTACAATTGTACATAGATTGCTACCGTTTTTTTTTCGAACTGACTACTGCTGTTGGCCGCAGATGGCCTTTACAGCTTCACCGGGCAATTGGCGAGCGTAGATGACTCCCAGCCTTAAAATTTACAAGATTGCTAATACCGTGTTTTTTATTGCCAACTGCTTCCAGTATATTTTACAGAAGGCTATTTTCTCCATCTTGTCGGAGATCGCCCCACACTACGTTTTCCAACGCTTTACACCAATGATTATCGGTACAAATGTGCCAAGCACTTTAGCTTGTCGAACCATCTATCGGAACAGCGGACTATCGCAATTCAATTCTGAACTTTAATCTTCCCATGTTGTCAATACATGACCTTCGCTGTCCTCAACAAGCATCAACTGATCGACCTACTACCTTCCATTTGGTCCATCTAGATAACCCTCATCATAATCAGCCTATTACGCATCACTGCAGGACACAGACCTTCAAGCACAGAGTTGAGTTCAGGGGTGAGACAAGCAATCTTAATACTAGACTTAACTCTTACTGTAACTAGGCATATTTGTGGCATGTAAAAGATTTTTTTATGTCAGAAATGTTAGACGGTCAAGACGCTCACCTGATGGTAAGTGATACGCCTGACCATGCCAGAGCGACATCGAATGAGACTAACAACTGAGAGATTTTCCGTCAATGCCGCATTGCGCCCGACACCAGAGACAACAGACTCTTATACCCGATAATTTTACTTGCTATAAAATCAAAAGATTTTTAAATGGGCCGCGCAAAATAATTAATAGCAAAAACAAACAATCAAAGTCAAAAGAGAGAATATGAAAGAAATAAATGTTATTTCAAATTAGGCTTACAAAAATCACTTATGAACGTCAAAAAATATACAAAAATATAATCAAAAACGGTTAAAATACTAAACTAAAAATATGAGTTTTGATGCTTTGAAAAAAAAGCGCTTCAGTGGTTTGGCCTGTTGAGTACAATACCTAAATAGTTCGTTTTTTCTGTCTTAGTAGTAACTTTGTCGACAGCAGATCGCCTTTCGTTGAAACCTTTAACGGGATGGCATGCCAATACTACGAGCCAAGCTGGGGAGGCCGAGAGAAAGCGAAGATCTTGATATAGTTCCAATATAAATACTATATTCGTTTATTTTTTTTTTCTTAGAAATACATATTTACTACTACTAAGGTTGTATGTCGGCTTAATTGAGCAATCGGTGCACCGAAATAACATTAAAAATTTCGCCTTGTTTACGTACAAGAGCTTTTTAAAACTTTGCTATTTCCACATCCATGCCGAATTAAATGTTTTTTAAGATTTCCCTTTTGTGGCACAGAAATGGCTTCATTGCTTTACACCTCAAAGAAAATTTATACACATCACCCTTAGGGCTTTATATAATTGTAGCAGATCGCTCTAGTTACCCTTGTCCACGCTCGACATATTTACGTACATGCTATCTCACTCTTACCCACAATGCGTCTCTCTCACATTTTACATAGTCTGTCCTGCTCTCACTTTCTGTCTCATTCTCGCATTGATGGTTGTTTGTATAGCCGCTAGTTGCGAACATTATTTTGTAATATAAGTGATGTGAAATGAAATAAACACACATTCGTCAAGCATTGGTGTTTCACTTAAAAACACTCAGGAACTTTCCTACATTGGTGACCCCGAACCAGAACACAACAGCAAGAATGGGCAATGATGAAGAAACACAGCCGCCGACACCACCGCCATCGGTCATAATTCCAGCCCAAGTACCATCTGCGTCTCAAGAAGTCGCCGGCATAGCACTATCTATGCGCGTACCACCGTTTTGGCGTGATAAACCGCGCCTATGGTTCATTAGCTTTGAAGCCGTCACGTCAGACATGAAGAAAGGAGAAGCACAACGAGCCCAGATGGTCATAGCAAAGCTCGACAAAGAAGACATCGAGCAAATCTGTGACTTACTGTACGATCCACCTACGGAACGCCAGTATACTATCATCAAAGAACGCCTCATCTCAGTATACGAAGAATCCGACGGAAAACAGCTACAGAAACTACTTTCTGAAATGGAACTCGGCGATCAGAAACCTAGTCAACTACTGCGACGCATGCGCACACTTGCCCGCAACAAGGTGCCCGACAACACCCTTCGGTTGATGTGGATGAACCTCCTACCACCGCACGTACGATCAGTGTTGGTTGTTAGTGACACTATAAGCAAAGATACTGCGCTCGACGAACTCGCAAAACTCGCCGATAAGATGCTGGAACAAAACCACCAAATATCCGCTGTATCAACGTCATCATCGTCGCTGCACCTACGAGACCAACACGTTAACATGCAATACCTGGTTGACGAAATAAGAAAATTACATCTGGAAATAGCCGAGCTGAAAGCAACAAGTCATAATCAACACTCCGCATTATCACCGGGGCGATCGCGTTATCACAACTATGTCCAACGTTGCAACTCCCGAGCACGACAACATATATCGCCGTCTCGCTCGCGCAGTAGCTCTCGCTCACGCGGTAGCTCTCGCTCGCAGTTCGCTAGTTCCGCCACTCCATCGCCCCACTGTTTTTATCATCGCCGTTTTGGGAAAGATGCAAGACATTGTACAACGCCGTGCAGCTTTAATGTCGACAGTATCAAGTCGGAAAACTAGACCGAGCGTTGGCAGAGGCGGAACCCAGCGCAGAAAGCAAGTCATACCGCCTATTCATAAAAGACAAGCGCACGCAACTATCGTTTTTGGTAGACACCGGTGCCAATATCTCGGTAATACCTAGACGAAAAGGGACCTGCGAAAAACCACTTCCGTTTCATCTGTACGCCGCTAACAACACCATCATACCTACATACGGAGAAAAGACTTTGGACCTCGACCTAAGTATGCGCCGACCCTACAAATGGAAGTTTGTAGTAGCCGCCGTCAGCAAACCGATAATTGGAGCCGACTTCTTGAAACATCACAACCTATTGGTAGACTTGAAGAACCAAAAACTTATCGACAACACCACAAAGCTTGACACCCACGCCACGGGAAGATACACCAACATACCGACAGTACGCAGCATCGACATCAAACAATTATATCACGATGTCCTTGCTGGCTACCCTGGAATCACTCGACTTACATCAATGAAATTGAATCCGAAGCATAATGTCGAACATTTCATTGAAACAAGCGGCCCACCTATACATTGTCGTGCCCGCCCGATTCCGCCACATCGTTATCAGCAAGTAAAGAAGGAGTTCGAGAACATGATTGGTCAAGGCCTTTGTCGACCGAGCAAGAGTCCATGGGCAAGCCCGCTCCACGTGGTGCCTAAGAAGAACGGGGATTTACGCGTTTGTGGCGATTTTAGACGCCTTAACGCTGTAACAAAGCCAGACCGGTACCCTATACCAAGAATTAAGGATTTCACATACCAATTGACTGGAAAGCGAGTTTTCTCGACGTTGGACCTTAACCGAGCATACCAACAACTACCAATCCGTGACGAAGACATAGAGAAAACTGCGATTATAACTCCATTTGGACTATTTGAATTCCCACGAATGTGCCCGGGTCTCAAGAACGCCGGTCAAACCTTCCAAAGGTTTATACATGCTGTCCTTCGTGATCTCGACTTTGTCTACCCATTTGTGGATGATCTGCTCCTAGCTTCGACTGACGAGGAACAACATCGCCAACACCTACATCTCGTCTTACAACGGTTAGAGGAGTACGGTATCACCATCAATCCAGCAAAATGTGTATTCGGCCAATCGCAACTTACATTCCTTGGCTACACCGTCAGTCCCGAAGGCATCAAACCACCCGAAGATAAGGTCAAGATCATCACCAATTATCCCAAACCAAGAACAATAGAAGAATTAAGGCGTTTTCTCGGTATGATCAATTACTATCGGGAAAATATACCTAATGCAGCCACCGTACAAGCACCGCTACATTCATTTCTACATAAAACTAAGAAAAAGGATAAGACCGCTATTGCATGGACTGAAATCGCATCTCAAGCTTTTGAAAATTGCAAGAAATGCATTAAAGAAGCTACCTGTCTTGCTCATCCGCACCACTCCGTCCCGCTTGCTCTTATGTGTGACGCCTCCAACATATGTGCTGGAGCGGTGCTACAGCAACTCGTCGATAACAAGTGGCAACCACTCGGCTACTTTTCCAAGAAATTTACGCAAACGCAGCAAGCCTATTCAACATTCGATCGAGAACTTCAAGCTATATACCTCGCAGTCAAACATTTTAGAAAAATCATAGAAGGAAGACCGACGATAATTTTCACCGACCATAAACCGCTAACATACGCAATGCAGAAGATATCATCGGATAACGAAGTCCCGCGTCGCACGCGTCAACTACTCTTCATCAGCGAATTTACTAGCGATATTCGACATATCAGCGGCCAACATAATGTTGTAGCAGACGCATTATCACGACTCGACGCCGACGCGATCGCATGCCCAAATGCGATCGATTACAATGCACTGTCGCAAGCACAAGAAAGAGACGGGTGTATACCCGCGCTTTTGAAATCACCGAGCATTAATCTAAAAAAGATATTGCTACCTGCAACAACACAAGCTATCTACTGCGAAACATCTACTGATACTGCACGTCCGTACTTACCTGAAGAATTTCGACTACACGCATTCAACTCGATTCACGGACTGAGTCACCCCGGTGTAAGGACTTCAAGAAAACTCGTACAGAAGAGATTCTTTTGGCCTTCCATGAACAAAGACATCAAGAAATGGGTTCAAACGTGTATTGGATGTCAACGAGCGAAAGTACAGCGTCACACATCGAGCCCACTCGGAAAATTTCCATATACTCATCGCTTCGAGCACGTACATGTAGATATTGTAGGCCCACTCCCAACAGCACCCGACGGCCACAGATACGTCATAACTATGATTGATCGAGCTACACGTTGGCCAGAAGCGCACCCAGTACAAGAGATAACCGCAGAAATAGTCGCCAAAACAATCTACGAGAAGTGGATTTCAAGATTTGGCTGTCCTATCCAGCTTACAACCGACCAAGGACGACAGTTTGAGAGTCGTCTGTTCGTCGCTCTTACTAACTTACTAGGAATCAAAAGGATTCATACCACGCCATACCATCCCCAGAGCAACGGTATGATCGAGCGATGGCACAGATGCATGAAGACTGCCCTCAAAGCTCGATTAAGCAATGCCAGCTGGACCGATGAGTTGCCTACCATACTTCTTGGCCTACGCGCAGCAGTGAAGGGTGACGTCGGGGTAAGCGCCGCTGAACTCACGTATGGGCACAATCTGAGACTGCCCTGTGACTTCTTTACACCATCATCCGCAGACGTTGTTATGGATTACCCCTTCGTTGAGAAACTACGGTCTACTATCCAGCAGCTGAAACCATCACCTGCAAGTACACAACGAAGCAGCAAAACAATCTTCGTACACTCAGGCTTGAAAAACTGTAAACAAGTCTTTGTGCGAGTTGACGCCGTTAAAAAGCCACTACAACCACCGTACGATGGTCCCTACACAGTTCTACACAGGAGCAAAGACAACAAGGTGTTTACACTGCAGCTTCCTAATAGAGAGGCCACTATATCAATTGACCGATTGAAGCCGGCCTACACGATGGATACAACCAACGAAGAATCGCACGTGCTGCCTCGACCGATACCTACAGTGCCATCGCCGTGCGCCAAGCCATCGATGAGTGAGACGAAAACTCGACTAGGAAGAGCTATCAAAAGGCCGGTACGCTTCGCTTGAGGGGTGTACTGTAGCAGATCGCTCTAGTTACCCTTGTCCACGCTCGACATATTTACGTACATGCTATCTCACTCTTACCCACAATATGCGTCTCTCTCACATTTTACATAGTCTGTCCTGCTCTCACTTTCTGTCTCATTCTCGCATTGATGGTTGTTTGTATAGCCGCTAGTTGCGAACATTATTTTGTAATATAAGTGATGTGAAATGAAATAAACACACATTCGTCAAGCATTGGTGTTTCACTTAAAAACACTCAGGAACTTTCCTACATAATCATAACAAATGTTTGCTGAATTCGCAATAACGAACGTTACACAAGATATTTTGACTTAATTGTTTATGTTTCTAACTACAATTAACAGAAGTAATTTTTCTTTAGTCTATGCAATAGAAATGTTTTATTTTGAATATATTAATAAAATATCCACTGGCCATCTAGCCCCAAATTTAATAATTTAATTACTAAACAACGGATAAACATACGTACATACATATTTTGGTAAATCGATAATTATTATACATAGAAAACACCCCTTGGTGTAAAAGCCGACATTTCAAACAATAACCCCAAATGGGTCATTCATCAGTTCATCACGTCAATAAGAGGATATTTATCTATTTTTAGTGTATATATTCGTAACATATTTCGAATTCATGGACTTCAACCTAGTTTTTTAAAATTCAAATCTTTTAGTTTTCATTTTGGACTTGAGTCATTTTTAGGGTTCCTTAGCTAAATTGGCAAATAACGGAACCCTTATAATTCGTCAAGACTGTCTGTCTGTTTGTCCGCCTGTATGTCACACCCTTTTGTCTTCGATACTTAAGCACTACATTATTCAAACTTTGTAAGCACTTATATTATTCTGTGAAGCGTTATTAGGTTTTCACAAGAAACTTGAAAGAATAATATAATATACTTATAATAATAATATACTCAGAAAAAAATTTGAGAATAGTTTGCGCGAGTAAAATTGTAACGTAGAATAGTATTTTTTAAAATTATTTTAATGTTACTTGCTGCTGCGGAAGCCTGCCTGAAGACTCGAACTTGGCCAATTTTTAAGACTAAGACTCGTTAGACACTCGTTAGTGATTCCCGAGTCGTTTGAGTCTTCTGAGTCCTTTCAAGTGTTTTTAGTTGTTTAGCTAGACTGAGTCATGAATTTGAGTTGCAGTATTATATCTTTTAACTATAGTAATACCGAGTGACTTTATATCGTCATCCATATTTATTTACTAATCTGATTGAAATAAATCGCGTCCTTATCTTCGCAACTCAAAAATCAATAATTGCTATTTATACCAAAGTACAGGTTTTAAAAGACGCAGTCTTCTAAGTTATTTTTGGCAGGACTGAAGTCTTTTACAAAAGACTCCAAATTCCGAAAGACCTGACCTCGGTATTTTTTATAAGAATCGAGCTTTAAAATTAGCCAGACCAATACAAACAGACGTGTTCATGCACACAAATGTTGTAATGCCGGGGATCGTACCTAGAACCTTGGTGTAGTAGCTAATTCTCTAGCGTAAAAATATGCTACCATTACACCAAATGGATTGACAAAACCTTTTCTACAATTCTACAGTTACTCGAGAATATTATACGCGGCTCACTTTGGTGATGCTGTTAAAACATCGTGAAGTCGAGCAAGCAATAGCCGTATGTAGGCTAATCTGATACCGGGCTATTACTGAGTAAAATGGAACCTTATATTGAGCTAAGTGGCAACCATATTGGTAGCATTCTTATATGCATTTTAAGGCCAACTTGTAGCAAAAATAGATAAATATTTTCCTTTTTTGCTTTCTCATTTCCGAATTGTTACTTTAATCTTTGTCCTATTCAATCTCTTATTTGCTGTAAATTTTTTACCTTAGAAAAATGTCGACGCTATAAATGTTATGCATTTTTTTTTGTTTTAGTTGTTAATAGGGACAAATAATATACAAATGTACCCTTTAAACATAAAAAAATCACCAAACGTATTGTTTCACAAACGTCGTGCGATAATTACAAGTTTCACTATTTCAAGTGCTTCATAGGTTAGCTAGGACGGATTTGTTTGGCTTCCAGTTTTGCGCAGCTTGCTGAATATACGAAACAAGCTTTTGCCGTATGAGCGAAATTTAATATAATTACATAATTTCGATTTTAATTAATTATGAGTGTTCATAATACTTATTTACAGAAATCAGTTGCGGCATGTCATGATTAAACTTTACCGAATTCTCTGCCTCAATAAACTCAAAACGGCGAGAAATATAGTAAAACATCTTTTAACGTTGACGCCATTTTTCAGTTCAGTCCATGGCCCTTCATTGCATTTATGAATAGTTTCGGGTGGAAGTTTCCGCCTACGGCCACGCGGTCTTAGGGGCCCCGCGCCTCGAAGGCCCGGAAACGCAAACAAAGATATAATTTCTTTTCTAGTTAAGTCATAAACATATTTTATCTAAAAATATTTTATTAAGAAAAATTTGAATAAAAGCTGAGCTTTAAAATCCATCCTCTGCGTCATCCATCAGGGGGCCTCGCAAATATATCATGCCCACATCAAATTTAGGTCTTGCCCCACTACTGAGGTAGATTTTGTTGACTCAACTTTAACTGTTGTGTCTTATCCAGATGCCTTGCGTTTGAACGGTCATCACTATCACCTAGATATACCATTTGATACCACATGGTAATAGAGTCACCAGAAAAGCCCAGGGCATCTGGATGTGAGAAACCTTTTCATATTCCAAGGATGCCATACACATCTGCTTAATAATCTGACTATAAGTCATCAATAACAAGAATTTGTTGTAGTGTTTT
>PQWD01007820.1:0-47617 GCA_019425675.1 Leucinodes orbonalis | reverse complement strand
CGGTAATTTCACTATTATCCATTCATAATATTAGAGGGGCCTCAGTTTTGTTCAACTACGTGTTTCAGGATTCTCTCTTTACGAAAGATTGTACCTATTATTACAAATTCTATTTTTTTTTTGATTTATTATAACAGTATAACAGTTATATACCTGTAAGAGTACCATGGCGATAAATAATAAAATACTGTTTAATATCAGCTCACATCTTCTCAGATATTAATTACATAATTAATTCTTAATAAGACCACCGATTGTCGTATGCGTATTCTATGACGTCATAAAACGTGTAGTAAACAGTTGGCCATATGGATCATTAATCTATCTAGAGTTGTGATTTAAACGGGACGTCCTACTTTAAATACTAAGGCCCGTTTTTTTAAAATTAGACTTTTAAATTAAAATAGAAAAGGATAGCGCTATACGTAAATAGGCGCCATCCCTTTCTAACTCTATTTAAGTAAAGATTAATGCTTGAGTCTCGTTGTAGAATACGGGCCTTAGTAGTCTACACGACCCATGTGATGTAATCGTTGAGATGTCCTTCACTTGCCCGGTGAAGCTGTAAAGGCCATCTGCGGCCAAAGCAGTAGTCAGTTCGAAAAAAAGTTGAGATGTCGCCCAACACTAAGGGCGCCGAATACGATTCCCATGCAATACAACCATTTGTCCGCTTGAATTTGTTTGTGTTGGTCTGGATGTTTAAAATGTATATATTTACAAAAAGGTATGTTGTATGTTTTTCGTTGTTTAGTTAAGTAGCCATAGTTACAAGTTCCTTGCTTAATTGTGATTTGATGATTGATTCAATCATTAAATCAATATGGAAAAATTGTATCATGAATAGCATTAGAATAGAAATAAATAAATATACATTTTCGGCCACAAAGCCCTAAATTAAGAAATAAGATCGTATTATGGGTACTCAAGGGCGAAAATATGTAATACCTATATTCTTTTATGTTGTAAATACATACACATTATTAAAATAAACGTCAAGTTTAGTTCAGTTTTATATATTTTTTTATCATACTTTAGGATACGGAAATAACGAAAACTTGTTGTGAAATGTGACGCGACTCTACCTTGACATAATTAAAAAAGAATGAATAAAAGTAGTAAACACAGCTCTGGGTATAGACTTTGCCAAAAGAATCATGCTTTGAATGAAAGTACAAAAATTCGTGAATTATTCACGTCATAATGAAGAATATCACGTCTAGAAATTTCTAAATAAGTATATTTTAAATTTTGATTTTCTCATTTTTGTAATATAAATCGGTATCGTCCCACTTTAACCTTTACGCGTCCCATCCCTATTAGAGCCTGAGGCGTCGGCGAAGGAACCGTTATCCTTTTAATTGGGCTGGACTGAGGTCCAGACTAGCAGGGTTACCGTGTGGCAACAGGGTCTCCCATTTCATCATCATATCAGTAATATACACTCGCGTGCAAAAGAACTGACTCAAGCCCAACAGTAGCACCCTATGTAAATAGATTTTTCGTGAAAAGTTTGAAAAGTTTTCTTGTTCGAAAGTCTTAGCTTACCCCATGAAAATGATACCTATGTTGTGAGAATTGGTCCAGAGATTTTATAATAAACGTGGCACCCCTGAGTTGACGGACTTAATTGCCTATCAAAGGCAATGACTTATATTTCTATTAGACACTCATCAGGCGAAAAATTGACAAACCGCAGAAGCCCAAGTTGCTTTGTTGAAAGCTCGCCATAATCTATGATATGTCGCTCGTGAATAGAATATGATAAAATTTGCTGTCTCTCGAATACCTAAGTTTTTAAGAAACCGGTGTGCCTTGATTAAGAGGCAACAAACTAACTGACGGCAATGCACTTATGAGCGGGACGGCCTCGATGATTTCAAATCTTTATAAGTAATTAAGATTGTGTTATTTTTATAAATAATGACATTATCAAAGTTCACCAGTAAGAGTAGTATATGTTATTGACTGCATGGACAGCCTGGTAACGGTCGGACCTTATTAGCATGTTCGATGCGCCTGCGCATACGCCACAATACGTTACCGCTCTTGTGTCGTGGGGAGTGCTCGGATAAAGGCGCCTTGTGATCGATTGAACACGTTTCACCGATTACTGATGTTATATGTTTACAATGTTGCATTGGCAATTTTAATTTAATCGTGTTTTATTGTAGGTACTTAAAATCGTCGGTGGCCCAATGGTGTGGACTGTTGCCCTCCTACTGGGAGGTGAGGTTCAAATCCGCCACGTACAATGTGTTTTCGAATTTTTGAAATTATATGACGTTATCCGACGCTCTGACGGTGACGGAAAACATCGTGGGGAAATCTGAGCACGCCTGCGAAGAGATTCAAAGGTTTTGCGTGAAGTCGTCCAACCCGCACTGGGCCCGTGTGGACGACTAAAGCCTAATCACCCTTTACGGGTAGGCTCGTGCCCTCGGTGGGGAAGTTTAATGAGCTGAAAATTTAATTTTAAACTCCATTGAAAAATCTAACTCTAGTCAGCTATAGTAGCTATACATATAAATAAATATCCCGACAAAGGCTCCTTTTTACAACCTTTTAGTTTTTTCTTACTAACAGATGTAGTTCGAGTAAAAGTACTAAATGTAAACAAACTTTCGTAAAGTTGTCGTTTTGAAAAACCTAATCTATTTTAACGTCAATTAAGGCAGACATTATTCTGAGAAACAACCCTTATCTTATCTTAACCCGTTGAGTGTCACCTTTATCTTAGTGTTCCGAGAAGAGTAACCAGTCCTTTAAAGTAGTCGGGGGTTAAATTTATTGTTATTTTCATAGGAATGGCAGACGTATTTTGTTTGTTTCTATCTCTTAACTTAGGGTCTTTTGATCTTCTAGGTAACACAGTTTACCTTGATGTATATTTTAAATTACCGGGTATAAGAGACCTAACATCTGTTATCTCGGGTGACGGACGCAGTGCGGCATTGATAGAGAATATTAGCTTGCTATCCGTTGTTGGTCTCGTTCAATGCCTCTTTGCCATAGTCTGGCGTATCACTTACCATTAGATGAGCATCCTGACCGACCTGTGCAATGTAACTTAAAAAAAATAAACTCGTGATGGCGTAGCGGCTAGTGCGTTTGGTTTACGATCGCACAAGTCAAACGACTTTCGCAATGGTCCTCCGTCAGATGGGTGATCGAAATATATTATCTTGAGTCCCTACGTGCTTCGTGAGGCACGTTGAGTTGTCATGTTGGTCCCGGCTTCTATATAAGGATCGTAGTAACACCCACATTGTGTGGTACATTACGGCCTAATATACCCATGTTTTTGTCTACCCATTTGTCTTTATTTTATTATTCCAGATGGGTATATTTTTATGTTACAAAGTGACAGTCAAGAGGCGCTACGAATCTGTCCTAATATTAGTACCTGTTAACTGAAATAATTAACCGAAATGGACCATAGTAAGGGGGCGGATAGCCACGTCTGATTTACAAAACTGTAAACAATGACGTCGATAAACCAGTTTGCGCCGGCTTCAAGCAGAAAAAATGCTGGACACGTGTCAGTTGTAGTATATTTTTTGTGAACCCGCCTTTTTTGTTTTTTTTTTTCTCGCTCGTATTCAAGCACATGGGGACGACTGCGATCAATCCAATTAATATTTTTTCTTTTTTTTACTGTTGGTTTGTTTACTTCGAACTGATATATTTAACGTAAACGTATAGGGATATTTCTTTTAACTAGACTTAACAAAAGATGACTTAGTTAGTGTGATACTCGTTTTGATATGTATAAACAATTTACTCTTTAATACTAAACTTATTTAAAATTGCGTCATTTAAGTATTTTTTATTATATTGGAGAGACCATGTTCCAAAGTAGACAGCAATAGGTAAAAGATAGGTTAAAGTATTTTAAAAAATATTTATGCGTATCATTTATGCTTTTAGATCAAATATATAATATAAAACATACTTACTTTGTTTCAATGTTTCCGTTGGCTTTATTAAATGTGTATAATATAGAGAAAACTTGACACATAGCTGAAGATGCGTATGTTTTTAATTGCAACATGTCAGTTGCAGTACTTGCAGTTATGATACGGAACCTTGCACTTGTTAAGTCGTTATCAATCGTCGGAAATACCATAAGCCCTTGTTAGCAAAACTTTAGTGCATTATTAGACACGGTAGGTGACCAGGACCACTTCATTTGTAACGGCTTTTGCAGATGTCAAAGAATCGGTAGTAGGGTTACCTACTGTAGTGCGTTTTATAGAATAATACTTATGCCGTTATGTTGGCGCCTTGTCTGTAAATGTCATTGGTACGATAAGACGCGCCCTACGGGACCTACGTTATGTTTATTTAGTTTTATTTTTGACGGAATCATGCCCAAAACTTTGAAAAGCGGTGAAAATAAAACTGTATAAACAAAACCCACGGGACCGTCTTTTTCGTACCATACCAATGACGAGGTGCCAACATAACGGCATACGTGTAGGTACTATTCGATGAAACGCACTATACGTAGTTTTGGTAGGTGGTAGACTTGGCACTGAGTCGTCTGGTAGGTACGCCGCAGTGCCAGATATCGTCCGTGAAATAGGAGTGTTTTGCATTTGTGTGTTTCGGGATGAGGGCACTGTAGCTGGTAAATTACGGGCTTACTAGACCTAACATCTACCGTATCGGGTGCAGGGCAGTGTTGTTGAATAATAGTGACAACTTACTTTTTTTTAACACTGCATCTGTAATCGTCAGGTGTATCACTTACCACCAGGTGAGCGCACTGACCGTCCCGTTTACATATAACATAAAAATGGTTAAAACCCTACTCGCGTTACATACAAAGTCTATCAATGCATATCCAAGGAACACCACCCTAACAGACAGACAGACAGACACTAACAGAGTTTCGAGTAACGTAATGAAAGCACTTATTGCGTTTCGTCGAGAAAATGAGTTCTTCTTCTTTCGTCGTTGCACTCTTGACAGTGTGGTCGTAGTAGTTATTTCAGCTGTTAGCGGCTCGCCTAACAATACACCGCCATTACTGACTTATGCCGCTTTCTGGTGCAGACATGGAATGATCTACAGATGCTTTTATTAGTATCCATATCATAGGTGACCTCGCGCTCGGATGCCTCAACTCTGTACGCGCCTCGTGGCGCTCGATCGACTCATCGCCACGCGGGTTTTAAGGCTGAGAGCTATCTGCGCTCGCCAATTGCCATGAAGCTGTAAAGGCCATCTGCCGCCAACAGCAGTAGTCGGTCGAAAAAAAAACTACGCCGGGTTTACCGGTGACTTAGTGAGGTTACCGGAGCGTCGGTGGCTCAATGGTGAGGACTGTCGCCTTCCTACCAGGAGGGCTGAGGTTCGAATCCCGACACGTACCAATGTGTTTTCGAATTTTCGAAAATTATGTACGTTATCCGACGCTCTTACGGTGAAGGAAAACATCGTGAGGAAACCTTCATGCACGCTACGAAGAGATTCAAAGGTTGTGTGTGAAGTCGTCAATCCGCATTGGGCCCGCGTGGACGACTAGGCCTAATCACCCTATACGGGTAGGCTCGTGCCCCTCGGTGGGACGTTAATGAGCTGATGATGATGATAGTGAGGTACCGGAGTCTTGAAATCCGCCCTTCCTTTCCCCCCATTCGAAAGGTCGATAACGCACTTGTTACTCCTTTGGTCTTACGAATGTCCATGGGCGGCGATATTTTTTACCATTAGATGAACCGTTATTCGTCTAGATATGAAATAAAAATTTGAAAATTGGTACTAAGTTTCCGAATTTATACGAATTACTGGCACATACTGAGTTGCCTTTCCATACAAATCCTAGGGTATCTACCACAGACATCAGAATATACATTAGACTGGACAAGCCGCCAAGTTTATAGGCAATCCCAGTGTCGCAATTTCTTTTCGGTTCTTACTTGTGAAAAGTTATTATATTTCTTGGCAAATTTACTGATTCATTGCGATAATGGCATGTTACAATTGCACAGGATGGCATTTTGGAAAAAACGGTAATTTCTTCTAATATTCGTGCATCTTGACTCGTCTCACAGAGCGTAAACTGGTAGCCAGTGTATGCTCGTTGAGCTTACAGTTGTCGCACTTTAAACGCGGCTTGCCCCATCTCCTGTATTGGGAAATCTGTGGTATCTACATCCTACATGCAGCTGATGCAACGACCTAAGCCACACCAACCCACACCGGAATGTCCTAGGCTTGTTATAGTTTTTTTGCATCATTCTTTTTAAAATATCCACAATGAAGAGAATTTTCGTAATTGATCTGACCGACACCGAGCTCAGTATTAAATTGGCACTTATGAAACAGCATTAGTGATGATGTAATTATGACGTCATTATCTAATAAAAGATTTTCAAAAAGTAGCGTAATTCATTAAGCGGACGCTTGATTTAGAATTTGGCAGAAAATCCCTCTTTGAAATTGGTCAGGGATTGAATCTTCAGGAGCATCTTTTAAAATTGTAGGAAATATTTCCTGTTTGTCATTCACATTTCAGACATTCATCTAGTACACAGTCCACTGCTGGGCTAGGCTTATTCGGTGAATTCTATTTATAGGTTCTAGACACCCCAAGTCATATTGGTTTGAGTACCCAATAGTGTAGGCTGAGACCTTTAACATTATTTTGTTTGTGTCCCAGATATATATACGTATATTGGAAACCTATATTCTTAAATGGTTATAAGTTTTAGTCTTTTCTTACATGGGTTAACCAAAATCACAAGTTACAACACAATAAAATGGAAACAGAAAACCAAATTTAACGGCAAATAAAAATACCCTGTGACTTAACAAGAGTGCGCCAGACGTTTTCTACACCTATTTAAAACGAGATTTATATCCATTGTAACATGACCTTTCTTCCCATAATATCCCAAAGGAGTTCTGTGTCTAATTAAAATTAAAAGTTCACCGTAAACCATTCTTACTAGAGACGTCATATTTTATGTGATATTCTAAATGAAAGCTCTATTGTTAATGGTTTTGTTGGAATTGAGAAAACCAATTTGTCCGGCTGTCACTGGATAAGGTATATTTAGCCCTTGACGTCTATACTTCGATTTTAGTTAACACGTCAGTTCTATATCTGTAACTAATTATGATGCTAGTTAACGCGGTGAGGTTTGTTTCAAATTATGTGTCTGGTTCCCTTTCAATGTTATCTGTTGTTAGTATTTTACGTCTTTTCTAATAAATAAAGCCCATGTCAAGAAGTAAAGACTGCACGAAACGCTTCAAACAACGCTTGATAAACGCAAAATAAGTGCAAATTGGTTTTGCTCTACCAATAAAAGAACGTTTGTTCAATAAAGACAGCATGAAAGAGTGAATAGGCTTTTTCTGGGCAAGCTCGCTCCATCTTATATATATAGCGCGTCTCTTCCACTAGGATAGTCTGTGCTCAAAAGCAAGCCAATCATAAATAATTAAAAAAGAAACTTCTTCAAACATGAAGATATTTTCTTTAAAAAAAGACACTTATCTAGAAACCACCATCTGTATTTATGACAAGTAAGTTTATGACAACTTATGAAGTAGATGCTACATGAATGACTATAAAAATACAGTTATAGAATTATGCTTATTGTCCCTACAGGAAATGTAACTAATGGACATATTGACAACTTACATAACTATATAAAAAAATATCATCATCATCATCAGCTCATTAAACGTCCCCACCGAGGGGCACGAGCCTACCGTATAGGTGATTAGGCCATAGTCGTCACGCGGCCAGTGCGGATTGGACGACTTCACACAAACCTTTGAATCTCTTCGCAGGCGTGCATGAAGGTTTCCTCACGACGTTTTCCTTCACCGTAAGAGCATCGGATAACGTACATATATTTCGAAAATTCGAAAACACATTGGTACGTGTCGGGATTTGAACCTCAGCCCTCCCGGTAGGAAGGCGACAGTCCACACCATTGAGCCACCGACGCTCTTAACAAAATATATCTATGACTAAAATGCATTAATATCTTATATCAAGGCAAATGTGCAGCCTTAGCGTCAAAAAGAGATGATATCCAACAATGTGTCCGCCATATTGGATGCAGAAATGACTTCAGAATCATTAACATCTTGCAAATTTTCTAAACGACTCCTAATTTGAATTGGTCATTTACATTGAAACAACTCTGTGCTGATAGAAACGAAGGCGATAGCTAAATAAATTGTTCACCTTATAGACTATTTATTCAATCTGCGCCCACACGAATCTAGATTGCCTTGCAAGGTTAGACTAGTCGTAGTACGATACTCTTGTAGTAAAACCTATTAGACCACGTTTACAAAGCTATAAAACAACAAAATAAACATTAAGCACCGTAAACCTATTTATTACTGGCACAAAAGAATTTGTGGCTCAATAAATTTGTTACCAATGCCAGATGTTCCTCATTCGTGCCCACTAAAACGACTTTTAAATTCCTGCGTTGACGGAGAGATCCTCCGTTGCGACCTTGAACGTGACAAAACGGCAGGATTTGAAATTTAAAAATAATTTCGAATTTAGAACGCGGTTCCCGCGGCGCTTCACTAACGGTCTGTTTAAATTTAGAACGCGTTCTATTCTCGACCGGTGAACTCCCGGCCGATGGCTCCTTTTGTTTTTGCCAGCTAGTTATGCCAGTGTTTTATTTATTTACGATTTTCCGCGTGTTAATAACCATTTGACAGACTATATGTCTTAATGTCTCTGGCCACTTAAACTCTAGTAAGTTCGCACTCAAATCATACTTATATCTTGTTATGTTTACTACTTCAATAGAATTCATCAACGTTATATTTTTAAATATAACGCAGATAAAATATGTTGATTAGATCAACAGCGGTCCCCTTTAGTGGTTAGAAGCCAATGATATCACTTGTGGAACATGTCAAAACTGTCAGAAGGAAAGCGAACACCCCCGACGTGTCAGTATCGCTTGCATAAACACAACCTCATGTTTATTCAGACCAACCAAAGACAATATTCAACTCTCAAAATAAAAAAAATCCTACCCATAAAGGAGGGCTGATAAATTTAGAAAGTAAATATTTATTTAATTAAACAAATAACCTTATATTGGATGCATAAAAGATAAAGATTGCATAAAAGATAAAGATATTTATATTTGAACCATAATATGTTCCCATCATTATGGATATGAGATAATGAAGGCGATAAAGAAAACCAAAGACAACAATTTTTGATAGGTCGAATGTTTATCTTGGTTTACGACACTCACTTTTGAGAGTCCTAGTCATCATCATCATGATGATGATGATGACTTCCTAAAAATATATTAGATCTCTATAATCACTAGTGGATATACATCTGCAAAGTTAATTATTTGCTCTATTGAACAACAAAACACTGAAAATTACAATGTGGACTAGACAATATCTGATACTTTTCTTTATAAAAGTAATTGCTTATTAGAAAGTAAACGAATTTGGACTCGCAATACCAAACCACTCTCACTCATTATTAGTGCCTAGTAATTAGACGTATTTTTTTTCTTTACACTAAAACATTTTATTTTTATTTTCGGTGCTTCGAGATAGGGTATTCGATTTTTTATATAAATCATTAAAATTTTTTTTTTTTTGACCACAGATATAATAAACTTTAATTTGGTCGTTAGTGTCATATTTGCCATATTATGCTAATCAAACCATACAGTTTTTTCTAATGTTTTTTGATTTTTTTATGGTGCCAAAGATACTTATTTATGTTCATTGCTTATTTTTGTTTTGTTTTCTTTAAAGGTTGCCATTTGGATGTTCGGTTTGGAAGATGTGTGAGTGTAGTGTGGTTTGTGTGCGGTGTGCAATTTGAAATTGTGTTGTGAGAGACAGTGAACACCCGCCTCAGGATTCCGGACTACGTGGCTGTTGAAGGCCAGATGGGTATGTTTTTTTATAACTCTATTATCATCTCCTCATCTTGATAAGAGTTAGAACGAAGGACTTATAGTTACTACTTTTGATGACTTTTAGTTCTATCTTGTATTGCCGAAACCAATATAGGTAAATTTATACATACCTATATTTTAGGAAGCTCGTGTATAAGGTCGGGTACAGTGAACATACACATTGTTTTTTTAATGGCTGTCTGTGCTCTAATTTTTGGAAAGGCTGGACCGATTTTTACTGAATTTTAACGAGGGAATATCAATGTGATAATGAGTAACTTAGGCCAAATGTTCATGCAAACAAATATTTGCACTGCGCAAGGCTAGAAAGTGGCCTTGATAATTTCTTCTAACCTTTTTGAAGTGAATTGCTTTTATTAAAAGGATCAATATAACGTCAGTTGGCAACTAGTTAATGTACAAAATAAGACCGTTCCGAGGACTAAGTTTTAGAGTACGAAACTTTTTCTTTGTACTCTTTAAGTACTCAAATTTAAGTATCAACGAAGAGCGACTGCATAAAAACTATTTCTTAAAGATACAATCGCATTCAGAAGTGGTAAATTGTATGGCCATTGTTTCCTTTTGAGAAAGAGATTTTTGTCACTTGAAAAAGTACTTGCCCGACATAACAATTGAGCTAAATTTCCTTTGCCACTATATTTCATTTGTTAAACCAAATATTAAAATTGGAAGAAAGGAATTTAGTTTCTTGATATAAAGTCCGTTTTCCTTTGAGTTCGTTATAAGGCTTATAAGCTACTGTCATTAGTTTCGTACTTGCACAGGGTTAAACAATTCTGAACTTTATTAATATCGGATTTTGGGTTCTTTGTTGTGATTTTATAAAACACCATTACAGGAGTGTATTGTATCTCACAATGTGATCGGACCCCGTACGTGAGTTGAATAAGCAAAGATTAAAAGGGTTCCCTGACTAAAAACATACTCAGGTTGGAGTACACTTTTTAGATAAATTTATTTGAAGTTAAAAATGATAGAGTTTATTCCTTTTTCTTCTTTGAAGAGTTAATTTAAGGGAATCCTAGTACAAGGAAAGTTAAATAAAAAAAAATACGTGACAACGTTTTTGGAAGTAAATTTCTACCAAATCAAATGAATACATTATTCATGAAATTGACTACTTCAATATCAACAATTAATATAATCTGTACACTAATTAATGATCCATTTAATGAATTTCTTTCATATTTAAACTGAAAATATTTTTTAAAGTCTCTTCAATTCACTATTACATTTATAAACAATAAATAATAATAATAAGGTAGGTACGGAACCATTTTAACAACCAATTCTTGCTTTGCTGGTGAGCCCGGGGACTAAGAAAAGGTGTTTTATAGGGCTCCTTACGGGAACAATGGGGCAATCAACGACATAACATTTAATTTCTATTTATAAACGCAAACAGGACGTTTATTGTGTTATCATGTTAACTAAATACTATTTCTTTTTCTTCTGGTATCAAATCGGCCATTAGATTTTTATAGTGAAACAAATATGTAAATTTTGCGTATCTTTCATCTTTTATCTACGCAGAGTTCGCTAAGAAATGACTCACAAAAAAGTCACTTCATTGCAAGTTGTCTTCCTCAATGAATAGACAATTCAACACAAAAACGTGTAATGTTTACCAGTCGTTCTTGATGAGACATATTCAAACAAACAAATAAACTCAGCTTTATAATATAACTAAAGCCTCCTCGGCTTCAATGCTGTCCAAATGTTTGTACTGAATGCGACAACTTACCCCTCCTTTAAGAGTGAATAACAACTGCGTAGGCCACATTAGGCCTAACAAAGGGTCTAATGGCCCGTGGCCCCTGAATAGGCGGAAGGCACAGGTGACGCTTCGGGCGGACGACGGATGCGGCGGTCTGTTCGGTTAGATTTATTACGGTTATTTATTTGGTGTTTGCATTGGGAGGAATATTGTGAGTTAGAATTGAATGGAAGTTATAATAATTGGCGGGTTCATTACGTTTTTTATGTTATAAGTGAACTGGCATTCGGTAAGCTTCGTCATGTCCTAACGTCAACGATTCCGCAATGCTTGAAGACGAAGTCTTTGAGCAATGCGTCCTACCCGTGCTAACATACGCCTGAGACATGGACACTGACGCGTGCGGATTAGTTAAAGTTCAGTCACTCAACGCGCAATGGAGCCAGCTATGCTCGTGTCTCTCTTAGGGATAAGATCAGAAAAATTTAATCCGTAAGAGGACTTAAGTTACCGACATAGCCCGCCGGATCAGCAAGTTGAAATGGCAGTGGGCTGGTCACGTATGTCGCAGAACCGATGGCCGTTGGGCAGACGAGTACTGGAGTGGAGACCGCGTCTCGGCAAGCGTAGCGTAGGACGCCCTCTGGCCCGATGGACCGACGACTTGCGAAAGGTCGTGATAAGCATGTCTATGACATAACAGTATTGAAGGAAGCCAATAATTATAGATTATATTCGTCTCGTTACCTAGAGAACTAATGTTAGTTTTCTTAATAATTGGTAGTTACGTAAATTTGGTAACTCGGTAAGGTTTATATAAACTAGTATGTATAAGGCTTTTGAGCTCAAATCAATTCATTTACCAAATTATATATCATTCAATTTGATTTTTGTACCGTTAACTGCACTAATCCAACGTTGTATTTAGTTACTTTCTACCGTTCAACAAAGCCCTACAAAAATGTTACACCCGAAATCTGTTTGGAAAGTTTATAACTTTAGAAAAGTACAGTTGACGAGAAATAATTCATTTTCAACCGAATGCTGCAAATAACTGTAACGTTTATAAATTTATTATTGGCTTACGAATTTTGGGTTAATAATAAAAGCTAGCTTCTCTTTTTATTTCAATATGAATATGTATTTATGTATATTTATTAAGTGTTATTTTTATAGTTTAATTTTTCTTCTTTCTCCATCCTAAGGTTGCCTGGAAAAGATCGCCTTAAGCCTTGTGCGATAAGGCCGCCCATTGTACTTAATGTGTATTAATTTTTTTTATGAATTTTGTTTTAAAAGTGCAATAAAGTATGAAATAAAAAAAATAATTACTAAAATCAATGAATAATTAAAAGGTAAAGATACTTAAATAAAAAAGCAAAAGGTACATAGGTACCTAGTTCTACATCGATATAAACTAATGGACGACAAAGTTTAGTTGTCTTAATTTTTTATGAGAAAATTTAGTCTGATATAGATTCTATAAATAAATAAAAATAAACGATAGTAGGAAATGTAAACGAAAGATTTTTAATCTGTAATTTGCAAAGCTGACAACTTTGCAAATTACAGATTAAAAATCTGTAAATAGCATACCATGTACATATATTTGCAAATTAACTTCTAATCTAATGCCTTTCGGCACGTTTCGAATTTGAGTTATTTTGAATCTTATACTCAAACATTTAGGTATACATTGCCATAAAGTATCCTATATACTTTGATTCGTATTAAGGAACAAACAGGTTTTGATATAAAATATAGGAGTGTCCAAGTACACTACACCTTATCATACTTTTTGCATTATTTATAGATAAATCTTTGATATCGGTTTTACGCCGATATCTATGTTTTAAATGCAATTTTTGAACGATAAGGAAAACTTGAACCATAATTATGAGTGAACCAAACGCTATTAAAGTAAAAACACATTTTATAAGTATTAAGTAGTTATTTAAATGAAGTGGTTCTGAGTGATATGATTAATAATTTGCAGTAATGGAATAAACAAATTTGACCTTGGTCCATGAAGTCACGAAGTCCATTAGCGGTCAAGAGCTACACATAATCTTAATTATTATAGTATAATTGGAAACCAAATAATTTAATGTAGGTTCTACACTTTTATGTGACTGTCGTATCAGATTAAACTCGAATTTGTCAACCTACACACGATTGCAAAGAATTCATTCTCTTCTTCTCTTCAAACTGTTGCAGTCCACTGCTAGACATAGACTTCCCGCCATTATCACCAGATATCCCAGTACTCCGCTTTCCTCGTCTAGCCTCCACCAGCGAGCTTTCTCGAGTCGTCGGTCCAACAGACAGGAGGGCGTCCTTCGCTACACTTGCTCTCGACTCTACTCGTCTACTCCAATGGCCATCGGATTAC
This sequence comes from Leucinodes orbonalis, assembly GCA_019425675.1. Taxonomy (NCBI): domain Eukaryota; kingdom Metazoa; phylum Arthropoda; class Insecta; order Lepidoptera; family Crambidae; genus Leucinodes; species Leucinodes orbonalis. The sequence continues at coordinate 33,552 of PQWD01007820.1, read as the reverse complement.
TATTTCGTAATCGAAGCATTGTAAATCGGAAATATTTTAATGATACGTAAAGATTCGAGCGAATCCGACGAATATAGCTAGTGCAAGGTCAGCAGGTGCAGCTGGGTCAGTACACTGACTCTGGTTTTGTTTCCATTGCACCACGATATTCGGTAAATAAATAATTTTATTTAAATTTTGTATAAAAAATACTTCCTTTTTGGATCGGCGATGTTGATGTATTATGTCAAAACACGGTTGTAGAGAAGGCCCTAATTTCGGCATTGTAATGTAAAAATAAATTAAACCAACTTAAATGTCTTACATTAAATTCCAATGGTTCCATTTTCCTCTTCTTTTTTACTTTCCTGTAGTTTTATAGGGTAGTAAAAATGTTAGTAAATATAAATCCTCCATTGTGAATATTTATGATACATAAAAGTATCACAGAACTATGTTTATTTACTCTGCATTTATAGATATTTTATGCTTTAAAAGTTCATTTTGATATGTATTAAAACAAATTAATAAACTTTCTAAATAAAAACGTGCCGTCTTATGAAATGAAAATAAACTCATGTAAAGTCACCGAACCCGTTGTCCACTCTTTATGGCAACTATAATTTTATCGCAAGCCCTTTGTGTTCGGTGATCAAACCCGACTTAGATTTATAAGAAAAGCGAGTAAGTAATAAAAATCATTTTATCGTATTGCAAACCTCTCTACTTTTAAGATTGTAGTATATTATCTTGACGACTTTTCTCATAACATAATCAAAGTACAGTCAATACAAAAAATATAAACATTTATAAATAAATCGTAATAGAAGTAACATAGTTCAGTGAAGACTAAAATTAATAGAAATCGCAAATACTATTTTAAAGTTATACGAGTACAGGTATAGTTATACAAAACCTACTTATTGATTTATTATCATATAACACACACAAGTTTACTTAAAATAATTAATATAAGCATTCGAACAGATAAGCTTATCTTACCAAAAATAAAACATGAATGTCGTCCCTTAAGGTCGCCTAATCAAATACTCGACAATGCAGAAGAATACTAAATCTGCTCATATTCAAGGAACTGACAATTTTACGGCGTATGAGTAACAATGAGTCAGTGTCCACTCAGAGGTGACACTGACGCAACTCGTATCTTAAAATCAACGATTTGGTCAGTATTTACGGCGTTGCTATAGAATTCTCTAAATCGTGACAGACAGTTTGGATTTCCAGTTTTTTGTGTAAACTTGAGTTGTAATGTGCTTAGACTATTAATAAGTATCTTGATTAAGCAACTTGAGTTCGTAATAAAAAAATGATGAAATAGATAAAAAAAATACCTCCCTCATCTTAGACAATGGATTAACATGCGGAACTTCTATTGTTTTTTTCAATATCCGTATTATATACCTACATAAAACACCTAGTATAATACAAACACACATGTTTCAACACATGTTTAGATAACATAAAGATTTAGATTTTGTGAAATTAAATATGTTGATGTGGTTAATCATGAGGGACTTGGGGCATACCAGTTTCTGAATGGAGATCGTGTCTTGAGATTTGTATCGTAGGTCGGACGCGCAAAGGACCGTCAACTTGCGAAAGCCTGCTGATGGATAAATGAGTAAAGTTTGAAACTTTCTTTAGCAGGCTTCTGTTTTACGTTCCATAATCATTATTTTTTATTGTAACCTCAAACAACATCGTGCATTTTTTAACTATGTTAAGAGGTAACGTTAAGACGTAAGTATCTATGTTTGTATATATAAGTCATTTATTAAACCACTTTGACACCTTGGCAAACACTTATTGCTGTGAGTACAACAGATAATTATTTTAGAGGATCTTATTAAATAATTATGTGCATACATATTACAGCGCGAGAACATGACGTAAACATAACGGCACATATATTATCTTATATCATCGATTTAATTAGAATCTTGAAGTACAGTTCGCATATAAAACTACCGTTCGTAAGATTATTTGTGTAGGTGTTAAATTTATCCTATTTTCACTCTATATCTTTTGCTATAATTTTTTAGTGCAATAGGTACCGTGATTTTAATCACATTTAAAGGTAGTGCAGCAAGTTTTATGATTTACGAATGTAATAATTGACACCCTACGGTTAACTTTCAATGTCAACTATTCGATGACCAACTCGAGTTCGCTTAGCTGCTAGTCGTCACAAGTTTGCTGCTGTTTGGAGAACATGGTGACGTTTGCCTGTACCAGTCATGCAATGTGACTGTAGCTTCATTGTAATCAATGAGGCATTCAGAAATGTTCTTCTGAAAAATGTCCTATTCGTATGAAAAAAATAATAAAAAAGAGGAATTTATGTTTGAAATTACTGTTATTCTATGCCATCATTATTAATGCCCCAGGGTGGTGTGATATTAGTATCTAACCTATATTTTTAATAGTACTGACTGTACCAGATCAGACTTTTTGCTTACATCGATTCTGAGCTGGACAGGTGGTTTCAAATGACATTTCGTTTTTGCACTGAGGACACTAAGCTTTCTTCAGTTGAATATTAAATTAATTTTGTATTATTATATAAACAAGGAGGCGGCAAGCACATGGATGTCAACTGCTAGGGATCGGCCCGCGTAGAAATCATTAGGGGAGACATTCGTTCAGCAGCGGACATATAAGCTGCAATGATGATGAAACAAAAAGTAACAGATATTTTATTATGTTTTAAATAAGTATTATAAGAAATTAAAATCGTTTGGTTAGACGAAACATAATTATCATAAAAAACATTCCTATAATTATTAATTTTGTGGTACCTACTTGCTACTTGTAATCCTATCCCAGTATCACTGGTGAGCATAAGCGACAGTCGTCGCATACCATCAGTTAGCTGTCTATTTAGTAGACATTTTGGCAAAAAGTCATTAAATCAACTCCAAATGTTTTTTAATGATAAGTTAAAAATATACACGCATACAACCACAGTATATCAACCACTGAATCGAGTTCAGCACTGACATGTGTGTCGACATTTTTAAGCAAAAAACTGTTTTAAACCACACAGGAACTATCAGGTTACTGTATTACAAAACCTAATAGTTTAATTTGAAACAAAGCATTAGTGAATTTTCTGTTTAAATTAAAAGTGTTAAGGTTCAATTTTGTGTGGAAACATGTAGTATTCCCGCCACAAAAATTGTCAGTTTGTTAGAATTTAACGGTGTAGGGTTACTTTTTCTCTTATACGTTATCTCTTACCTCGTTTTTTTAAATGGTAGATATTTCCTTTCAGTTTTTTATCAAGTTAATTTTGTTACGTTAGACATGGTGTCTATATGAGATACTCACAATTTAGCTTGGTCATGGAAATGGGATAGGCTAATCAATCACATACTTGTTTACTTAAATTTACTGTAATAGTCTGCTGTTGGACTTAGGGCTTATAGTGAAGGGTTTTGCCTTTATCTACACGCTTGGAAGTAGCAGTACTTATAAAAGATTACATGTAATAAGACACTGAATGTGTTATCTCTAAGCAGTCTTAAAGTGTCGTGTTAAAATTGAATTCTTATCTGTCGTGCAGCCAAGGACTTATCCTCATCAGCACCAGTAAAATCCTTCTGTAGGAAACAGGTCCTCCCATACAGCATAACTATGAGGACATGGGGCTGCGATACACGACGCTGGCCCAATTTGTGGCCCAAAGCTGAAAGTTCGAGTCCTATTAACATCCGTCGTCTTAGGTGTGACGCTTGACAGCTTGAGGGGATGACGAAGTTTTACTTCAATACTGCTCTGTCATGGTCAGGCGTGTCACTTACCATTAGATCAGCGAACTGTCCGTCCCGATCACTTTATAACGTAAAAATAGCAATTGAGTGAATGTTTAGTCCACAGATTTATAAATCTGTGGTTAAGCCTGTATCAGATTAAAAATCCTAATTCAGTAGTCACGGTCAAATTCACCAGTGCAAGGTCTAACCAATGATGTAAAAGCATAGATTCGTGATATGCTCACAAAACAATCGAAAAAGGTGTTCCGAATGCAGTGACAGCACACATACACAAATTTCGAATGAGCGTACATGTAAATGTACGCTCATTAAGGTAACTTAAAAAGATGCAACTGTATTCTTTTCGGCGGTTCGTTTTTGAAGCACAGATGGCGTATCTACCTTTATATATACAAAATATCATTGGGTCTAACAAAGAAAATATTCATGATAAGAGAACTAAACAACGGACTGTGTCATATTAAGTTCTTCAGTGTTGCCAACCTACTGTGACAAAGCAACTTTATACGCAAACGCCATCTTGTTTTTTAACAAGTAAGTACTTTGTGTGCCCATGTTTGTTCCCAGAAGCTTATCTGATGAAACCAAATAAATATGGCTTGGCAATGGAACCACATGTCTTGAGTAATTGTTCACATGTGTATCAAAGTTGAAGCGTATGAAAATTGTAACTGAATATGGTAGACATGAAAAAGTATAAGTTATTAATTTATCAGCCATGAGAATTTTATTTTACGATTTAATAATAAAATCAAATAAAATATGTAAGCACGAAGGTTCTAACTTACCCTCCTTTTATATGATTTGCGTAAAAGGGAAAGAGTTCAAGTCGTTAATGCTAATCAAAATAAGTCGGTTACATAAAATTCAGCGTTTTTTTATAAGGTAAAATATATTATAATATTTACCTTCTTATGTACATTGCTTGAGAACGTTTAAATTAAAATAAAATTCAATACATGATATTTATTTTTTTTTTTGGCCTTCCGGCATGAACACATAGGGCTGCAATGATGATTTAAAAATAAACACGACAAGGGTAGCTACTTCATTGTTGAGTACATGTTGACGTAATTCAACTGTTTTGAAAAGAAAAAAGTTGACTGCAAATAATTAAATTTATCAAACCGAGACTCCAGTGTGTGTCCTTTCATAATACAACGGCTTCTGCAATCATTTCTTTGTAAAACATTTAAGAAATTTACAAACCAAATCTCCTAATCAAATGGCTACATTAAACTCTCCAACTGAACTATTACCATATGATAACTATAATTAATACCACTTACCTAACCAAAACCAGATTTTAACGAGTGTATAAATTAACCAGTCAAAACAGACCAGTTTTTAAATCTAATTTGGACGAAGAAATCTGTTATACACCGCGGGGAGATTGTACCTAATAGTAATCGTCTATATAAGTTATGATATCTCAACGAAATAATTTTAAGTCCAAATCTGTGTGGTTTAAAAGTGAACTTATTATACATATTAATGTTCCGGAGACATAGATGTAGAGTTAAATGCACTGCACGAGCAGTTGAAAACGGTTGACAACCTTGATAAATATTTTTTATATTACTTATATCATAATCAAATTTTGAAATGAAAGCTAACAGTCGTAAATCTCACCGAAATAACAATTATTTGCCGTATTTTTCAATCTAAATTATTTAGGAACTGTGTTTGTTTATATATCTCTGGTTTGTGCCTACCTAAAAGTTGTCAGTAGCCGCTTACCCTTAGAACACAGGTTATTTATAATTAGTAAAAAAAAACATATCTTTTTATTCCCAGTTCAAAAGCAATCTGGTTTAATAGATGGTATGGGCTCCATTCTTTTATCAGAAAACAAACTTTGGGCTTACATTTTACGAGCAAGCACTGCGATACCCATGAGGTGTTTTTTATTATTCACGTTTATACAAAAATGTTAAACACCCTTGTTTGCTAGATGGTATTTCAAACTCTATGATAAATAGTGGCATCAGTTAACCGGTATTTTGATATGCAAATAATACAACTGCAACTAGGGCTGCACACGATAGATATATTCAAACTGAAATTATATTTTAAATAAATATTTTCTTGTATGAAAATATTGATCTAAAATATAATTTCAGGTTCTTTATTAAAAATCTAATGTAATCTATCTTTGGAATGTCGTATTTCTCTGAAAAATACTCAATTGGTTGATGATGTTACTCTGTAATCGGATGGGGCATCGAAAATAGTATTTCAATGCCCTCCGAGCTTTAGAAGTCGCACTTATACGTTGGTCTCGGCTCCTAAGTAAGGTAGTCTTTAATTCTAACCCGCATATAGTCGTCGTGGTGGGTTACCTTACGCCCAGAGTGTTACCGCTATCTCTTCTCATCTCTCACCAGAAAAGGCGAAATAATATTATTGTAATACTGTTTCAAATGATGAAGTTAAGCCCCTTGATCTCCGCATACCCTTTCAATTTGGGAAAGCGTATGCCTTGCAGTTATTATCGGCTGGCTGATGATTTTCTGAGTTGGGTTTTGGTTTAATTAGTTACATAATTTTGTGCTGATAACCAATATAACAATCAATAAAGTATCTAGAGCCCGTATTCTAAAACGAGGCCCAAGCGTTGAACTTTACTTAAATATAGTTAGAAATGGATAGCGTTATATGCAACGAATAAGGGCATCCCTTTCTAACTCGATATGTAAAGAACAAAGCTTGAGTTTCGTTCTAGAATAGTCTTTACTTATTTTTTTACCTACTAATGACACTTTTTTATGTTATAAGTGTACAGGACGGTCTGGACGCTCACCTGATGTAAGTGTACGCCAGACCATGACAGAGCGGCATTAAAGGAGACCAACAACTGACAGACAGTTATATTCCATCAATGCTGCACTGCGCCGTCACCCGAGACAACAGATTTAGGTGTCTTAAACCCGGTAATTTCACTGGCTACAGTGCCCTCATCCCGAAACACAAAAGTGCATAACACTCCTGTTTCACGGGATGATATCTGGTATGCTGACTGCTGGCACACCTACCTAGACGACTCAGTATCGAGTCTACCACCTTGATAAAATACTCTCGTTCAACCTTTAATCTCAAAGCTGGTGGTACAAGATCTAACTAGTTAGACAACAAACCCGGTTTTTAATCTTTACAATCCAAGATCAAAGGATTCAGGATTGCAGAAGGCAATGATTCAAAGTTTATTAACAAGGCTCGAAGGCATATCGGCTAGGGCGTCCGTTTTACGAGACATGCCAAGCAATTATCTTAATAGTCAACATCGGATAGGAGACCGAAGAATGCTATCTTGATTTGAGGAGTAGGCGGAGTAGCCTACTCCCCAACCATGCATAATAACAATACGGGCACCTTTGGTGCAGAAGGTTGCTTATCGGCCATAACATACAATGGGTCGTCCTTCATATTAAATGTTTTCATTCTCAGATCATTATATATCCTCACCGAGGGGCACGAGCCTAACGTATAGGGTGATTAGGCTTAGTCGTCCCGCGGGCCCACACACAACCTTCGAATCTCTCCGCAGGCTTGTATGAAGGTTCCGTCACGATGTTTTCCTTCACCGTAAGAGCGTCGCATAACGTACATTATTTTCAAAATTTCGAAAATATATTGGTACGTGTCGGGATTTGAACCTCAGCCCTCCCGGTAGGAAGGCGACAGTCCACACCATTGAGCCACTGATGTAAAATGTTTTATCAATTAATTATTACGTATATTATTTTGAAAGAAAGAAAAATCTTTATTCAAATAAATCTGTTACAGATACTTTTGAATCGTCAATTGTTATTATTATCATATTTTTTTGTGACTACTACTATTAAATCTCACATGAAGCTGTGTAGTTTTTTTGTAATCACTGGTTTTGAATAATTATATATACTTAATTGATCTAATTGGTATGAACGATCGAGGTGTCAGTAAAAACGCGTTATGAGTATTTTGGGCGCGATTTCTTGTGTATTTTTTGTGAAGGCACAGTATATGAAGGCTTTTTGAATAATTTTAAAGGCTCTTAACCTTTATGAGTATAGAGAACAAGTTGTATGTACTTATAGACTTAGAAGTACAGTCACGTGCACCAAAATAGACAGAATTCAAATGTGTCATAATGTGAAATTATGTTTTATAATAATACATTTTTAATAGTTATACATTAAATTACGTAATTGTACCAACCATAATTATATAACAAAATGTTTTCGAGAACATACATAGTAATAATAAATGTATTTATTGAAAAGAATTACAATTAACAAAGGTTTACCCTGGTCCCCTAGGCTAGGCCTGTCCTGTGAGGAACATCAACGATTCAAAAATAACATTTTGAGCATTAGTACATACTTATAAAGTGCACAGCGATCCAATTATCAAAACATAACAATTTAAATAAATTAAAATTAATTTTAGACATAAGTAATCATAATTATTCATTAGATATAAATCATTATTTTTATTAAAAATTATTTAAAATCATTATTAAGGAAAAAATGGGCACGTGCAGTAGATACATATAGTTATGTATGTTGTTAATCTATCTCTTAAATTACTGAACCGATTTGGATGAAACTTAGACTCACCTACAGGAATGGTATAATATTTACTTTTGGGTCAGGGCCGAGCTTTTTAGTCATACTGTGTGGCCCTGCTGAGTAATATTAAAATATTGTATATTAAGTATTTCGGTTTAAATAGAAGTATGGTGAGTAGTATACAAATTTGAACTTGATCTACCATTCTTGACATATTTTCGTTACGCTGTAACATAAATTGTATATGAGCTTACCTAAAAGCTTTATTATCCTACTACAAGTTAAAAATGGCAATCCATATAATTATATCTACATAATTTGATCAGGTAATTGTACAGAAATGTCGCTATGGTTAAAGTAAATATAAAAATACTTAATTAAAGGTCTGCTCTTTTTGCCAAACGCTTAAAGGCATGATAAAAAGATCATAACTAATAAAATATACGACACTTTTTTATTAATTCAAAGCAGGTTCTTATTATAAAGAATTACTTTGTTTAAAGCTAGCTTTTATGAACTGGATGTAACCACTTGGTTAACGCTACACAATAAGTGATTATATGTTATTTATTAAATTATACCCTTTGCCAAACGTGAGGGAAACAAACTCAGAATAACTTTTCAGACTAGCCGGGTCATTCATTATGTTCACGTAATCAACAAAATTACTATGTTTGTAATTGAAAAATACCAATTTCCGCCGATAAAAATAATCTTAGATAAGAAAAGTACTACAAATCGCAAAATAAACAGATTTCAGCAACTTAAAATTATATTATTCAACTTCAAATGTGGTGGCTGGTTGATAGCCATCTGCTTACTGACTACTGCTGTTAGCCGCAGATGGCCTTTACAGCTTCACCGGGAAATTGACGAGAATAGATGGCTTTCAGCCTTAAAAAATTACACAACGAGCCTGAGGGCGTCTCAGAGTGGGACTCGAACCTCGGCTAAGGGCGTTGCGGGGAGGGCTAGGTCACCTAGCGCCTGTCCGGAAGACTGCTGTTCCGAAGTACGAAAACATGACTCAGTTCAGAAAATCAGGTAATAAACTATGATGCACAGTCGCCTGTGCCCGCCGGTAAGTCGTTATTAACTGATAATAAAGGTCATTTATCTTGCAATATCCTCAAACTGGCCGGAGGTTCTGGTTTAAACGGCTCAAATCTGTCAGTTCCACTGTTCCGCCAATCATGACGTTAAGATTTGCGATCGTCAATTGTCTCCATGAATAAATTGATGGCGATTACGTTTAATAAACCGATAAGTGACGTAGTCGCAGCGCTTATCAATACTGTTCCGTTTGCGAGCCACTTCGACAGTTCCCTCGAGGCGGTAACACCGTTTGCATCGTTGCCTCCATTATAATATGGGCTTCGATTCCACTAATTTGACTGTTATTACAATTTACGAATTAACTATAAATCTGGTGATCCGGTACAATCTTAATGATAATGGTTTTAAAATGGTAATAATATATTAAAATAAATTGTCTATTTAATTGTGTTACCGATTAAAATTCCATAAACCAGAACGAATGTGTGCAAAATTTTACTATTGAGACAACGATCTTACAAGCGCATTTTAAAATTAACGTAATTGAGGAACGTCTGTGATATTCGTGATATGTGACACTTCATCAAATGTGGCAGTTTCGTTTACAAAACCAACCGGTTGTGGTGATACACAGTGAGTTATGGAAATGTGCCGTGAGAATAGAGACGGGGTGTTGATGGTGTATAAAGTGATTATAGAAATGAAGGTTTCCGTTTCGATGTTAAATGACTGTTTTACTGATGGGAAACTGTAAGTAGTTTTTACTGTCAAGGGCGTAAATTTATTTTATGTAATGAATCACCTGTGCACATAATTGTATGACTCACCGTGGATCTTGTATTACGAGAATTGTCTTCGTTGCCGGGTGTGTAATATTTCGAGTTATTCAATTTGATCTTATTTTTAATACATTACTGGCTGTCTGCGTATTTAAAAAATGGTAATCTAACCTAGCCTTACCTATGCAGCAATGTATTGTGAATTTAATGAAATTATATTTTACAAAATGATAAGGCACCGCTTCTAAGCAAATTCTTTACAACATTGCAAGGAACATACCGATACAATGCATTTCGTTTATACGTTTTGCGTTAACTGTTTGGTTATCAAACAATGATTTCTTGTTCATGTTAACGTTTTGGGACTTATCGTTTACTTTTGGTTTTTTATCCACCATTAACCCGATAAACAGATGCCTCTATGTTTTTTGTTTACATTCAAAGTTAAGACATAATGTTTGAAGTTTGAATGGTATAATGCATTAGGAAACAATCGTAAAATCATTTAGAAACAGCGCAACGCGTTCATAGAGTAGTCGTAGTTTAACCTTCCAAATGCTCAAGGTTATGGAATGTTAAAAAGGTATTTATTTAATCAAGTATCGGTTGTGCAATGCTCGAAACCATTAGATGGAGCAGCCGTTATTTATTACTTGCATTTACTACATATATTGTATACGTTTGTGATATTAAAAGCGTAGGGTTTTTACCCGACTGCCGAAGGAGGGTTATGTTTTTCAAGCGTATGTATGGAGATAAGACATCTAGGTACTTTTTTATGTAATACCCATTTGGGTAAGCATGCTTTTTGTGGTTCCATGACAGTTTAACCTGATTATGGAACATCCTGCTAAATAGCGAATGAGACCCTGGTAACTTAGAATTTGTCAAGCGAAAGTTTTCGGACACCTCAGCGAGTTCAAGACATTACTGGATGGACTTATAGTTTCGATATAGAACAAATAAATATCTTGATGATGATCAGCTCGATGAAGTTTGGTTGACGATCACAAAGTCAAGCAACTATCGCACTACTCGTTCTCCGGATGGGTGACCGAAAATATTACCTCGGGTTCCGTCGACTTCGTAAGCATCAAGCCGTTTGCTTCTATCTTAGAATAGGTGTTAACGACACCGTATATACTGTACAGGGCCCGGTGAGTAGATTGCGGCCCAAACTCAAAGCTGAAATCTAAGCAAGTATTAATTGTTCAAAAGGCGATCTTATTGCTGTGGTAGCTATCTCTTCCAGGTAAACTTTGAATAAGAGAGAAACCGAATTACTTTCTGTATTGAGCGAGGAGGGGGGAGGCCTTGTAATCTCGGGGCCCTGGGTTGCAGCACAGGAAGCCCTTAGGTAAATCCGGCCCTGAAACTCCCCATAGCACTATGATATGTGGGACTGTTCCTTCAGTGGACAGTTACATACTGATGATGTTAAATTTTCCCAACTATTAACCTTATAAACGGTCTCTTTGGTACACTGTCACCATAAACACGAGTATTATTGTATTGTGATGCGGCATATTCTCTACTGTTGTATGGAGTAGCCACATTAACAAGCCTGGAGCACCACAAAGGGTCACAATGGCCTATTGTTTCCACCATTGTTTGTAATAGCGACTTCACTTACTGTCAAAGAATGTTAGTACAGAAGAGATCAGGATGCATTTAGGGATACGTGCCTAAAAAGGAAATAAAAAAGATGGCGTTATGTTAAAATATCCTTGTTTTACTCTATCTGATTATGTATAATTTTATTTATTATATTATTTTGATGGATTTAATAATAAATAGAGCATATATATTGTATTATTAGCCATATATATATATATATTATATATATATATATATTGGCTGTATTATATATATTTTAGGATAGTTGTCGTTATCAACCCACCAATCCACATTGGGCCCGCGTGCTGGGTCACAGCCCAATCTCCCCATGGCTATGCTGTGTACGAAGGTCTTGTTCCTGCAGTGGGTCGTATAGGCTGATGATGATGATGAAAGACTTACATCAAATAAAGTTCGGATTCAATGAATATATTATATTATTGTTTTCAAATGACAAGCAGGTTCCCTTGATCATTCTGTATATAACTTGTTCATGACATGTTTTCACTTTCCTTCTATCTGTAGTTACCTGTCTTTTAAAACGAACTTTGACATCGCTTTTACTTTGATACCCCTCAGGATGTGTTTAGCATAACAAAGCATTTACACTGGAAAATAGTTTACATATGGGGGATCAGGATTTGTTGAAAGAAATTATTATTCGATAAGTTGTTTTTGAGCGTCTTGTAGTGACGGTACCGGTATAACTAACCAAGTTATATTCTTTATTAAGTTACGTCGAATTGTTGTTTTGTAAAAACAATATTATCAATATTTAGATTTAAAAAAAAATCGTTATATATGCAATAATAAACCATTCAACTCAAAATATTAGAAATTATTAAAATGATACAATTCGTCATTTTAAGCATTTGCTATCGAATTAAAATATGAATAATAGTATTATTACTAATATGCATAATAGTATAGACCAAATATTTTCCGGTACCCCATCTAACTGTTACGTACGATAGTTGCATAGCTTACACAATCGCCAACCAAACGCTACGCTATTGAAACTTCAAAACAAAAAAAATGTTTAACTTTTCTACTGCCCTTAAAAAAAGTATAACATTTATAATGTAACGGATATCGTGATTCGAACAAATTGACTGGTACTCTAGCCACGATTTCGTTCTCACAATAATGTCGTGCCTTCTCCGAAGGCAATTTATCGTCTTACGAGATTGCATTCCAGCTGTGAGAGACCTTGACTAAATGCGGTTTGGAGATGTACCTTTACTAACGTTGAGGTGTAGCTTTTATTGTGTTAAACAATGATGTAAAAAGTATCGATTCGTGATATGCTCACAAAACAATCGAAAAAGAGTTCCGAATGCAGTGATAGCACACATACAGCATATTTCGAATTTCGGACATTTACCTAAACAAAAGAGTCCACTGTACTCTCTTCGGCGGTTCGTTTTGGGCATGGATGGCGTATCTACCTTATATACATATATACAGAATATCATTGGTTGTTAAACAACATGTTTAACTTTTGATCGCTTTGATATTATATAAATATCTTATAGGTTATGTTGTACCTTGACTTTGGTTGTTGAAATACAAATTATATATTACCGTCATTATACCTTGCTGGGCGTAAATGCCCTTTATCACTATCATATTTTATTCGAAAATGAACTGACAGTACACTTACTTTTTACGTTTAATGTACGAGTGCTAATAATACATTAATTCATTGGTATCCATAAACACTGCATCTGACTTGGGCAGGCGTATAACTTACTATTAGGTGAACAAACTGGAAGCCATTCACTTTATAAAATACACTTTTAACACTTAAAATTATTCGTTTTGTGAGTTACGAGTGTACTCGCTTATCTAAGCGACCGTCAGCTTCGGGGACCGGTTCTTTTGATAGTTCTAATGTCGCCTTGGCACAGTTGCACTTTGCGTTTTCACTTTTCTTCAACATTTTACGAGTGCTAAGGAAATTTGTGTGTTGGCATTTTTCACGCTAATTTGTCAATGATGTGGAACAGCGCTAATTAAACCTGCACCAAAAAACAATCAAACTTATAACGGTTCTGTTCTGGTAGTTTACATTTAAAACAGCGTTTGGCTCTATTTATTTCTAAGTATGTACAGATTTCATATTCCATGAATGATGATTAAAAAAGATATAGGTAAATATTATAAAAACTAACATTTTCAGGTATAGTGCAAAGGCCTCTCAGTATTATGTATAAACAGAACGAGCCTAAGAGGTTCCCAAAGTGGGACTTATATTTTGGCCTCGGCTGTTGCGAGTAGGGCTTAGTAACATAGAATACGTTTGTATCAATTTGCATCAAAACTAACGCATCGCACCGCACCCGTGGTAACGCCTTCAGGCGCCTCCTTACAGACTCCCAGAACGAGTGTCTACTGTATATGGTTGGAATTATCACTTACCATCAGGTCAAACGTCGTATCGTTTGCCTGCATATGAAATTAAAAGACCTTCAGACAACTCAAGCCTTCCGCCGGTGGTAGCAGAGCCTAAAGCTAAAGAAATTGATGATCAAAATACTAATTGTCACATATCTTTGTCCCCAGGCCTCTTCAAGGGCTCAACGACGACCCTCGACGGCATCGGTCTCCGGCCGATGCCAGCGGAACGGCCGAAAACGTTGCGCAAACTCAAGTCAGTGTACGACGCGTCGCCGACTGAGCCGCCTCCACCTAATGCTAATCTGGCCAGCAATGGACAGGCTCCAGAGAGGAACGTCAACGGGATCGACGACGAGGTGCGCAGGCGGAGCAACACTACCAGCTCGACGCACAGCGGGGACAAGTCGCTGTCGATACTTAGTCCGTTTGATGAACAGGTAATGTTTAGGTTTAATGTTTAGACGACCCATTTGGTGTTGCGGTTGAGACGTCGGGTGCAATACCAAGGGTTATGGGTTCAATCCCCGGGCAGTACACACATTTGTGTGCATGAACATGTCTGTTTGTAATGGTCTGGGTATTTTCTATGTATAATATGTATGTATTAAGAAAAAAAGGTATATAAGTATGTTTATCCGTTGTTTAGTACCCATAATATTGGTTTCACGCTTAACTTGGGGCTAGATGGCGCTGTGTGAATGTCAGTGGATATTTATTTATTTATTAATGTCGCAGTCAACTAAATATAAAAACAATTTTCTGTAATCAGCAGTCAATACTATTATTAAATAATAACATCGTACCTATTTATTGAGTTTATCGCTTATCAAAACTTTGCGATAGTAAATCATAGTGGTATTAGGGGTTATACAACTGCGAATGAGCCGAGCGAGCGAAGCGTTGCGTGTCGGAGTGTTCTTTAGTAGAAATAGTATGCTGAACGTGCTAGTCACTCTTTATTTATTTTTCTGCACCACCTTGTAATTCGCAAACTTTTTTAAACGATCGACGATGATCTCATGTTAACCTGTTTCAAATTATTTATAACTCGGCATTCCAGCATCGCATCTTCTTATCGACAGTTGAAACATCCAGAAACGTTTGACCTAATCCAAATAATTTAAGATTCTAGATCAGCACATACGAAAATAAACCAGATAGAATTTAAAAATACCATCCTAAAAAAAAGTACCATTAATTATTCAACCCATTTCTTTGTTTTGGCGGATTTAATTTTTGTGTTAATGTATGTGTTTATGAATAAATAAATAAAAGCCATATTAATTATACACAATTAATTAAAATTATAAAAGTAACCAGCTGCAGACAAACACTTCAGTGTAGAAGTTTATTCCTAACCATGACAACAAATTTAACCTGAGTTATTTACTAGGTAGGTATCATCGCAGTGCCTAATAAGACCCGTGAAATAAGAGTGTTATGCACTTTTGTGTTTTAGGATGAGTGCACTGTACCTAGTGAAATTACCGGACATAAGAGATCTGACATCTGTTGTCTCGGGTGACGGGCGCAGAGCGTTATTGATGGAGAATAATAACTGACTATCAGTTGTTGGTCTCCTTCAATGACATTCTGTCATGGTCAGGCTTATCACATACCATCAGGTGAGCGTCCTGACCGTCCTGTTCACTTTGTCACATAATCTATATGTTTTAGGAGTCACATCCCGCTATAAATGCTTTGAAAGACTACGTACATGTTTTATGTATGAGTAATCAAATCATTGAACACAATATCTTATCAAAATGAAGTTGAAGAATCATGTTTCATTTCAGAGTAATTTGTTGAGTGTAAAATGTTATCGGTCAGTATCAGGCTAACCGATAACTTTCAATGTCACTCAAGGAAAATCAAAACAGTGGTCCATGTATTTGTTTTACACAAATTATACATTTTTCTAGAGGGTGTAGGTTGAAATCCCGCCACGTACCTACCAAAGTATTTTTCGAAATTCCGACGCTCGTTTGGTATAGGAAAACATCTTGAGAAAACCTGCGCATGCCTGCGAAGAGACTCAAGTGATATGCGTGAAGTCGGCCAACCGCACTGGGACCGCGTGGTCAACTAAGGCCTGTACATCCTTACGGGTAGGCTCGTACCCCTCGGTGGTGACGTATATAAACTGATGAAGAGATACAATAGCTTTAATCTGCACTGCACAAAAAAGCCTCCACTAATAAAATGAGTGTTGAGTGTAGTACCATATTCCACCACTCGTTCAAGGTAGTCAACTGACGTTAAGGGATACCGCCTTTGGAAATCGAATGGAGCAAAGAGTGCTTTGCCAACCTTTAACAAAGAAGAGGGGATATACTTAACCACCTAGATACTAACATAGGTATAAGTTACATTGAAACACACAATCTCTGGTCTTAAAATAAATTATTTTTATTATAGGGTGGGAAAATAGGTTTTGGGAATCCGGTAACTTCACTGGCGCGAAACACAACATTATTTGTTGGTTCCGATTGTCTAGACGGCCGTGATATAACTTTAGTCTAGTTTGACCATTCAGCCGAAGGAAGACTAAGTCTCAATTAAATGTTTCACAGTCTCGTATATTAAACATAAACTAACCCGCTTGTATACCACAAGCTTACAAATCGGCAAGATTTGGACGACAACTTAAAAATTAAACAACAATAGAAATATTGGAATATCGTTATAGACACTATTCACATAGTAAAACATGCCTTAGAAATATGATTCTTTAAATGTCAGTAAATACTGTCTAGTGCATAAAAAAGTCATTCCGAATATGCGGGTGCGCAGGTGTCTTAAAGCAGATGTCAACGTCATACGGGCAGTTAAAATCAACACCTTGCAAGAGTACGAATTAAATATGGGTTCTGTACTTGTGTAGTCTTAAGAAAAGCGCAGTTCAAGCAGTAATTACTATATTTAATTTAGGTTAAAACCATGGACATATTAAAAACCTCCACAGTCAAACTATGGCCGACTTTTTTTTTTCAAAAAAGTTTTATACTTTTCACATTCATTGTTTGACAAAATCCACATTGATTCCTGATATTTGATAATCATTCAGTTAATAAATATCAATAAAAAATCAGGCAATGAATAGTTTTAATTAGAAATGTAGTACTGGATTTGTTCGAAGATGATTTGTAGTGACGATTTGAAGATATGAATAACGCCAAAAAAAACGCAAACATGGTTCTTATAATGACGGCCATTTAAATATATATATCTCTTTGTCAACAGGAAGAATGGGCGAAGATATCAGAAATAATGGCTTCGTTTGGCAGCAAGTTGGTGAGGGAATCGGTGTTCGTGTCTGAGCTGGAACAGGAGTTCACGTCCCGCCTGGGGCTAAGCTGCTCAGAGTCCAGCCTGAGCCCATCGGTGGCCTCGAATTTAGGCCTATGGTTAGCCGGCCTAGGACTCCACGATTATGAACCACTTTTCCTAGAAAGTGGCTATGATGATATTGAGTTTGTTGTAAGTATAAAAAAATTAAACTATGATGGTTAAACTTACGATATAAAGGTCTTTTTTTATTCAATTATTTTTCCAGTTTTCAAACATATGCATGTAAATGATATTTTTTTGTTTAATTATGACTAAGCATAAACTTTTTAAAAATACGTCGTACCATAAAATATGGATTAATACGTAAACATAAGCAACACATTTAGATAGCTACTAAAAAAATAATCAACCATTAGGTATAGAAAATACATTAAAATCTATTATTATTAAGTAGTAGATTAGAATATCTATCATCATCATCATTTCAGCCTAATATGTCCACTGCTGAACGAAGGCATCCCTTAATGATTTCCATGCGGGCCGATCCCTGGCAGTTGACATCCATCTGCTACTACCACCTTATATAGTAGTCCCTAAAAGCTTAGTTAAAAATATTACTCATATTTTCTTTTTGCAGAACGGAATCCTAGATGAAAATGACCTACGCGAAATGGGAATAGAAGAAACAGATAGACAAAAAATACTAGAGTCAGCGAAACAGTTACCTCTTAAAATAACGGAAATAAGCAATAATCATAACAATAATAATATAAGTAAGAACCAAAACGAATCTGTAGAGGAATGGCTACGGAATATAAATTTAGAAATATATAGTGATACGTTTAGAAAACATTTGTATGTAGATATGGATAGGGTGAAGAGAATTTGGGAGGTTGAATTGACGGCGGTGTTAGAAATCCATAAACCTGGACACAGAAAGAGAATTCTGGCGTCAGTTTCTGGTGAGCATAATGGACCGGCGACCCACATGGAGGATATAAACGCTGATCTCAATACTCTGGTAAGTCTCATACAACGTAATTTATATTTAGTTATTCTGTTTCATTAAACACTACAACTGGTTACTGTGGACTTAACAACTAAGAAGTTAGCAACTGCATTGTTATTTCAGTCTTCGGTATCACTTGGAGTAACAAAGGTGCTTTGCTTACTTCATAATAAGACGCTGAACACGGTTTTTTTTATTTTAAATCAATTAAAGTAAATAATTTCAAATCCAAATTCTGTGATTGGGCGACACCAGGCATATATAAAAGTAGAAATATACTTTTTAATTTATATAACTTGAAAGCTACATCTTCGGATCCAATATTTATTGCCTTTGTTAGAAATTATTCAAAAATTTTAAAAAAGTTTGTCACACAGCCAAGTCGATCTATTTGCGTAACAAAATAATAGGTTCTGGTAATAAAATTAAAGCCACTTGGAATATTATTAACAAAGAAACATGTAAGAATAAGAGTCGCGATAATAATTTCTCCATTAAAATTAACGATAATATTGTTAGCGCGGATCTCGAAGTAGCTAGTGTATTTGAAAATTATTTTACCAATATTCCAATTGAAACAACCAGCACTTTAAATTCAAGCTCTTCCATTGCTGGCTCTCTTTTGACATCTAGTGTTTCTGAATGCAAAAAAATTTTTAGCTTTAAGCACATAACTCCAGACACAATAACCAAAACTTTCAAGGAATTAAATATTAAAAAAACAGAAGATCTATGGGGTATTTCTACTCATATCATAAAAGTAATTATTGATAGTATTGCACCCCATCTAGCATTGATATTTAATACTTGTGTAGATAAAGGTCTCTTTCCAAATTTAATGAAATACAGTAAATTAATACCATTATTTAAATCCGGTGATAAAAGTGATCCATCTAACTTTAGGCCCATATCTATTTTACCTGCATTAAGTAAAATATTTGAGAAAATTATATTCAATCAGTTGCTTTCACATTTTAACGTTAACAAATTATTACATGAGAAACAGTTTGGCTTCACAAAAAATAAAAATACTACTGATGCTGGGATTGCACTTATTAAGCATATTTTTGATGCCTGGGAGGACAAACATGATGCAATAGGAGTTTTTTGCGATTTGTCTAAAGCTTTTGACTGCGTCGACCATAAAACACTTTTATTAAAGTTGAGACATTACGGTGTATCAGAATGCTCATTGAGTCTTGTAGAATCTTACCTCTCTGAAAGAGTTCAAAAAGTCTGTATTAATGGCACAAAGTCGCATGGTGCCCTTTTGCGCATGGGAGTACCCCAGGGTTCAATTTTAGGCCCTCTATTATTTCTAATATATATAAATGACCTCCCTTACTATTGTAAAAGTCTTTCGGATATAGTTCTATTTGCTGATGATACGTCATTGATTTTTAATGTTAACAGACGTAAGGCGACTTTTGACGATGTAAATAGAGCTCTGTCTCAAGTAATGCATTGGTTTACTGCTAATAATCTTTTACTTAATGCAAAAAAAACTAAATGTATAAAATTCACTATGCCCAATGTAAGGCAGGTCGAGACCAACATAACTCTGAATAATGATCAAGTGGAACTTGTAAACTCCACTGCATTTCTTGGTATAACTTTAGATTCAAAGTTACAATGGGGGCCTCACATTGAATCACTGGCTGGTAGACTTAGCTCGGCAGCTTATGCTGTTAGGAAGATAAGGCTTTTGACAGATGTAGAAACAGCAAGATTGGTTTATTTCAGTTATTTTCATAGTGTCATGTCATATGGTCTACTGTTGTGGGGTTCAGCTGCCGACATTAATACAATATTTGTACTACAAAAAAGAGCTATTCGTTTTATCTACAACCTTAGACCCCGTGACTCTCTTAAGGAACTTTTTAAAGAAATAAATATAATGACTGTAGCATCACAATATATTTATGAAAATTTAATTTACGTCCGTAAATACTATCATACCTTTAAAAAAAATTGTGACTCACACAATTTTAATACTAGGAATAGAAACAAACTTGCTGTTCCGGACTTGAGACTACATAAAGTAGGTAAATCTTTTATAGGAAGATGTATAAAGTTTTTCAATAAGGTACCGCAAAATATTGTCGAGTTACCTTTACACATGTTTAAAGCTAGAATAAAAAACCACCTTTCTAAAAAAGGGTACTACACTATTGACGAATATTTATGTGATAAAAATCCTTGGTCTTAAATTGCTCAGCTATTTCAGTGTTTATGATATATTGTTACATTAAGTAATTGTTTTTAAAAAAGGCTACACTGTTGAGTTTTCTTGGGTGCTTCTTTCTCAACAGGCCAATCCACTGAAGCGCTTTTTTTCAAAGCATCAAAATTCATATTTTTAGTTTAGTATTTTTAATTGTTTTTATTATATTTTTGTATATTTTTGACGTTCATAAGTGCTTTTTGTAAGCCTAATTTGAATAAAGAATTTTGATTTTGATTTTGATTTTTAAACATATTGTCTTCCTCAGTCAGTTTTCCTTCATTATCAGACACGACACCATCATTCAAATACAGCCATTAACATTTGTAACTGTCAATTTTGCAAGTCTTCTGAAGGTTAGTACGTGACCTAAGTGGTAATGTGTTATTTAGCATATTCCATCCTTAGTTTCATGTCATCAGTTTCTTCGACTTTATAAATGTCCAGTTAATCGTTATTATACTTCATGTCACATTTGTGATTCAAGGCGACTACTGTGGCATTGACACTTGGTACATATTTAAATAACATTCTCATAACGAAATCCCAACGGAAAGTTTATAATTCATATTATAAAGAGCCTATAATAAGATATGTATGCACGCATTGAAAGACATAACTTTAAGGATTTACATAGAAATGTGTTTGATTTGGTTAATGCCTTGAGTTATGATGAAAATAAACTTGAGTATAACCTGAGGGACATGTGCGATGATGGCCTTGTATTGATATTTTAAACATACTAGGTAGTAAAGATTTGGTGTATCTGAGGTAAAGACAAAAATATTCAGACGACATACATTATGCTGACTCTTAGATAAATAAGAAGTCTGAATATAGAGGATGAATATCAAAAATAAAGTCTCTTCAATAAGACAAGGCCATTGATTTATTAATATTTGAGTATTTTGAATTTCTAGCATTCACATACGGAATGTAAAACAGCTGTTAACGTAGTTTTGTTTTGCATTTCATGCAAATGCCTTGTAAACTTCGGAACAATCACATGTGGAATTTAAATTTGCTTCTCTAATCCGATACCCCAACGTCTTACAGGGTTTGGACCATGAATTAAAGATGAGATTTATACTACATTTCTATTAATTGTATACAGTACACGGCTGGTAGGCGGCGTTTTTATAGCAGCTATAAAGTGAGCGAGCCACTTAATCAGAGGCTTGTAAAAAGGACATCCTTACTATTATTATTGTGTGTGTGCGACATCACGAAGGGATTGTGCAGGGAGCTGGTCTGGGTCCGCCACTATTAATTGACACGTGGTATAAGTAGAGCGTCGGTGGCTCAGTGGTGTGGACTGTCCTTCCTACCGAAGGGCTGAGGTCAAATCCCGACATGTACCAATGTATTTCGAATTTTCGAAATATATGTACGTTATCCGACGCTCTTACGGTGAAGGAAAACATCGTGAGGAAACCTTCATGCACGCCTGCGAAGAGATTCGAAGGTTGTGTGAAGTCGTCCAACACGCACTGGGCCCGCGTGGACGACTAAGGCCTAATCACCCTATACGGGTAGGCTCGTGCCCCTCGGTGGGGACGTCTAATGAGCTGATGATGATGATGATAAGTTCTGCGGCGGAATTGTTTTATCACATCAAAAAAGTTGTTATACTAGAAATTTATGTAAGAAAGTGATTTTATAGACTGAATTTTATCTAGGTAGTACCAAGAAAATTGTGGCGTCCGTATAGGTTGTCTTTGAATCTCTCATAAAGCCATTCCATCCCATTTGCTTAACAAAGTAAAAAATTAAATTCTTAAATTCAAAATTAATTTGAATATTTCGATTTTACAGAAGCATTAATTTTCAATCAAACTGCAACCAAATTTATCAGACCGTAAAAATCCCCAAAGGTCATGTGTAATTAAAACTAGCGTCCGAGACAGGTGCATTGTGCACCTTATATTGTGCATTCAGTGCATTCATCGGGAGGATGTCCTTTAAACCATAAAGGGTTGAGTGACTTATATTCCGGTGTCTACATGGATTGCAAATAAGTAATATTAAATTTATTATTTATTTCCATTTCACATTAATTATGGGCGAGATAATGAATACATTATTTTACATACTATTTGGCTTGCTATACAAGAGTACTCGTATTTTGGAAACATACGAACCTGAAAGTTCAATTAAGTGTTTCTGTTAAATTAGTTAAATAAAGCAGATGTAATAAATTATATTTAGGTAAAGCTCGGTTGTCTAATTATATCTTCATCATCATTATCAGCATATAACGTCCCACTGAAGAACATGTCTCCGCACAGCATAGCTATGAGGAGTACATAATATATTCTTAATACTATAGTATATCATTATTAAATTAAATTCATACTGAACACTTTCAGAAAAAATCAGAAATGAACGTGTTTTTTAAACCTATTTCGATTATATTATTTTATTATATATACTGTATAGCAGTGCAGTTAACAATGTGTCAACGCCCCTTAAGTCGACTGTGCTCATAGTGAGCAGCCAATAACTTGCCAATAAATTCTCACTAGTACCATACATGCTGGTACCCCATAAGTTGGGGGTAACTAGGCAACCCCCATGCGTGTAATTAACGCCAGATGAGCAAATTGATAGGGATTAGCCATTTTAAGCCGCAGGTGACTTAGGGGAAGTCGTTTAAAATATTGGATATCTGTTACCCCTCATATTTAAATCGATTTGCACGTGGAGGTAGCGTATTGAGCAGAAACTGGGAATATACAATTCGTTTCAGAAATTCATTGCCACAACAACTTCTGTATTCTGTATACTTGTATCACATTGTAAAATTGTGTTTGGCAAGTTTAATTTTGGCAAAGGTTACCAAGATTTGCCAATGAACAAAAGAGAGCAAATGTAGAGAGAGCAATAGGAATATCTGTGTCGTAAGAAGCCCAAGCTTACACTTCTAAAGCAACGTCCGAACCATAGTAAAGTAGTATCAGATCGACCAATGACCACGATGATACATTAATTGACTACACTAATAAACTCGAAATTGCCTAGAGAGGAATGTCACCAAGAAAACCTAGTCCAACAGAGTTGAAAAGACATTCATGTTATAATTCACCGGCTTAATCTTTGAAATAGAGCGTAATTTGTACAGATTAACAGTAAAACAATAGAAATAAACAACAAAAGGTTTAATTTACGAGAATTATGAATAGAAATCAAATAGGTACACTTTATATCTTGCATGTGAATATAGAGGTTACATTTTGTACTCATAAACGTAACGTGTTGAATTTAAAGCCATAAATCGTATTTCCCATAGTATTTTTGTAAGATAATTTAATGAAAGTGAATATAATAATAAAAATCGTAGGCGCTTCTGTAAATACAACATTGTATACGTGTATCATCGTACCATAGCCAAACTTGTAATTTAACTTAAATGCCATATTGTATTTTGTAGGTTTGTAGTTTACCGTACCTAGTATAGACTTATCAACACTTAGATTTCCATCGTTATCGTGGTTCGCAGCGAGCGCGACCAGCTAACTATGATCTCAAATACAACTGTAAATGCACCGCACGAGCAAAAACAAACACAAAATCACTAACGCCGGAACGCAATATTACCGTACAAAACACACAACAATGGCGCGAATGCAAAAATGCAAATTGACACCCGAGCTCAAACGAAGCCTAATTAAGTACAAAAGGGGATGATCACAATGCTACAACGATGAATGACGATTCACACTTCAGAGGTGCAAAACAAAAGGGCGACGCAACATAACTGGCAGCGTGAAAATTTAATTAAGGCACTAAACCGGAGGTACAAAAGTGAAAATAATTGTTAGTGTCAACCATCTAATTTGACGAGTGTAAACTGGATACAGCTAGCGTGCAAGTGCTCCTACATTCAGGTCTCATTGAATGGTGTCTTCCGTTGGAGTGAACTTGAATGGAGGGAAACTGTATGGCCATAGTATGTGGGGCTTTGGTTGACAGCATTACTACACATTCGCGAATAGGGTGGGTGAGATATGTGTGAGAAATCAGTAAAGGCAAACTCTCTTATGTGCTTTTAGAGACGATAGTTATGTGATTTAAATGCTTAGCTAGCTAAGTGTTATCGTACCAACTGTAGCCATAATTTAAAAACAATCCTGTTGTTAGAAAATATTGTCCCTTATGCTAAGCCTAATTATTATAAAGTATTGTTTAATGAATGCTATTTTTACTAGGTGTGTTGTGAATATAAGGTGTTTGCGCCATTTATATTAGTTTGTCGGTTAATGAACGTAAAATCATGTAAACTATCAGCAAGTATCAGAGGATTTTTGACGCAAATTGTCTGAACACTTAGTTATACACACTGTGTAGTACACACATAAGTAGCGCAGAACTAGCGGCTACAGAGTGCCTCACTTGTCTCGAATGGTCGCTATGAATAGACCACGAATTGAACTCTAATTACCACACTGAGTCGTCGACGGGTGAAATTAAAACATGGCACCCTGTATATGCACTGGGGCTTCATTTCAATGCTCAGAAAAGTGAGTGAGGAACTTATTGACGCCTAGATTTATGCGAAAATATACTGCATGGAACTTAAACTTAAAAATCGTAGACGTTCTGGTTATATAATCAATCCAATTTGTTTTAGAAGAGCAACATACAGCAGCTAAAAGATGAAATCAAAGAAAAACTTCCCGTATCGGAGAACTTGAAGCCTGTACCACCTCCTGTGGTTCCGACGTTAGCGCCACCTGCAGGAGAGACGTTAAAGAGAAGCAAGAAAAACAGACCAGCTCCTCAGCCGCCAAGACCTTCGGATTTGGAAATCAGAGCTCCTTCAGAATTGCTAGTTGGCGTGCCGGGTGCTTTGAAGACTCAATGGAAACATCAGCCATTCGTTCTTGTAACGGGGGCCGTTACTTATGTAGCTAATGTAAGTAGACTATGTTTTTTTGTCAGCAAAAAATATAGTTACTTTTATTATTATCTTATTTCAAAAACTTAGTGCTACCATTTATGATCATCATGAGATTGAGTGTTCTATCTCTAACCCAAGAATAAATACCTGTGTTATTCAAATTTTCAAGTTTTAGTACCCTTAGATCTTAACGAACACGATACAATTTTTTAATATCTTTCTTTATTAAAGTATACAATTTTCACAGTACTTAGGTTCAACGGTTGTTAAAGAACTCCGGGGGGACAGAATCTACAAAGAAGTCTATACAGAAGCTAAAGAAAACTACCAAAGAGCCAAGGGATTCGCCCGATATCATCCTATCTATTAGTTATAGAGGAGTCAAGTTCCTAAACACTATTACCAGGGTAAGTCGTATTTGGAGTTACTAAAGCAATTGTTTTCAGATAATTTAACTTAAAAATATTTTTGCGTAATTGTGAGCCTTTCTTAACAAAGGCTACTGAGGCTTGTTAACAAAGTTTCTTTTTGAAAAGATTGTTTATTCTTTCGTGGGCATTCAAGTGAGAGCGGCAAACATCCCAGGTCGCCCCAAACAAAAAGGGCCCCACTAAACAAAAGCTCTGACTTTGCCCGCTTGACTTTTAATTATGGCCCATTCTTCACACTTGATCGGACCAGTGACCAATCTTGCCTTTGTTTCTTGCAGAAAAAAAGGATTGCCTTTTCTCAATTTTTTCTTTGACCATTTTTGTGTTAGAACCCATCACGGTTAGTTAAGTGAGATAATTAGTGTTTTTTTGCTGTTTACGCTTCCAAAATTCGTAAATTATTCTTTTTGTGCGTAGATAAAAATACGGCGTTGCTTAAATTTCAAGCACGTGTAAAAAAAGGTTCTTCAAAATAATAGACAATTATAATTACTCGTATTTAGTATGAAATCAAAATGTACAAAAAAAAATACGTGTTACGCAAGTTAGCCGAGAATGCTAATTCTGGGATACGTAATAATGGGAACACACAATTGAATAACACAAACTATGATACTCGTATATCCTTTTGATAACATCATGTTTTATTCACAGGAGCTGGTTTGTGAGCATGAAATCCGAAATATCCACTGCGCGTGTCAGGATGCTGATGATCTAACGCATTTCGCGTACATCACCAAGGACCATGCTACAAGAAGTCACTATTGTCATGTTTTCCGAGTTGCTACTATGGTGAGTACCCGTGGTTTTGATTCCTCCGATTCTTGCGTGTTTGGAGATTCTGAAATCAATCTTTTGACTAAATAACATTTCGTTAATGATGGCTATCGCAATAATCATTATTGATTTTCCTAAAACCGTTGATTCGCTCATCATAACCAACTGCTGAACCAAGGTGGATAATAAACTTTTCGATAAAAATCTGAAGGCGACTGATGACTGCTCTTATACTTTTTCTTATAAAGTAACCAAATTTTCTATCGTTTGACCTACAACTGATTCATGAAATTGACGGAGCTTTTTCATCTTTTCCAGGATCAAGCGACTGAAGTTATCCTCACTTTAGGCGAAGCGTTTGAAGTGGCCTACCAAATGGCATTAAGAGAACAATCCAACCGAACCAGAGTAACGCAATCAATGGCCAAACCCCAACTCATGACCCCATGACGACAACGAATAAGGAAAAACCAAACGTTAACCACGGCAGATCACATTCCATAACAGAGATTAAACTAAACGGACACCAGTTAAAAATAGCGCCTATTCCAGCATCTTTGTCTAATGAAGACTTTCAAGCGTCTTCTAGGAATTCGGATGGATCTAGAGCCCACGAACACCGCTGCTCAAAGCGCCTATAGCGTCAACAGAAGAATTGTGAAATCTACGGTAGCATTGCTAACGCTGCTCTAATAGGTGCATATGAAACATAAAAATAAAATGTTAATAGATACCTTATTAAAATTTTCGAACGAACATTTAAAAAACGAAGTAATCGCGAAAGTACCTAATGTTATTATTACTCAAAACTATTAGGCTTATGATAAAGATATTTGATATATTTAAAACTCAATTTTATGGAAGGCATTCAGGAAAATGTCATTGTCTTCCTTTAATTACGAATATGAACTTCCAGTAAAAGTGGTTTTGCATAAAGACTTTTTGGAAAAAAATTCAATGAGATTCCTCGAATTGTTATTATAATCGTTAAGTATTATTATATTACAAGTGAAAATAGGCTTGAATGTTTGTTATAGAGGACCAGTTACTAAATAAAATATTCTGGTCTTGCATTGAATAACATTGTGTAATAAATTTACTATTGTATTTCGTTTTTGACACTGCTTTTCTGAACCATAACCTTATTTATTACTTTTGTATAATAGTAGATAATAAAAATTTTGCTATTCGATAGTAAAATTATAGGGCTGTTATATTTATAGTAGTTTTTAATTATTGTATATTTTGTTTCATTAAGCGTTAAAGATTGAGCTGTTGAATGTATTTTATCTGTTTTATTGACAACTTTGATATTTGTTGGTCAAAGTATTATATCTGGTTCACTCTGTGTATACTTTATAGCAGCTGTATGTATTTCTTAAAATTTAAGGTTTTCTAAAAATAAGCTTTACCTTATTTTATGCTTTTGGACGTTATATTGATATTCGTTTAGGCCTAAAATAATATTATCTCGATATTATATAATAAACATAATACGTTACCATTTTTCGGTGTCGTATATAAGTGTAAATAGTTTTACATATATATATATATTTGAGTGCATGTATCGATTACGGTGGGATGACACAAAACTTCTTATGAAAAGAGAAGGGAATTCGCCTAACATATACACATAACATAGTACATAAAACATATCAAACCGATGTTATATGTTATTGGATATTCAATATAAACTGACGGTGGTGGTTTAATGATATGTTATCATTAGATGAATTATAGCCCCATTATTCGACGCGTTATACAAAAATGCCGACTACCGCAGTTGTATACAAAGATTGTATTTATGAAGAGAGCTTCCGATGTTAATTTTGCGTGTAGTTTTAAGTGGTGTTGAAACTCGTTACTACTCGTACTGTGTACAATAATGATGTCTTGAAATGACATTAAATATACTATTTAAAAGTTTTTTTTCAATTATGGCAACTAATTGCTCAAATTAATGGCGTTTTCGTAAAAAAAAATAGTTTTCTGTGCGATCGGTTTAATTGTTTTGGTATATATTTGCTAAAGTCTGACTATTATATTTGAGATTGGTGTAATCTTATGTGATATGAAAAGTAAAAGTATTCAACTAACATATGTTTTATTGATTTCCTTTCCTATCTCATATTTGTTATTTTATTTATTTGTATATGTAGCACAGTTTCATATTTTCATTGTAGTAGATTGTTATATAAATTATACATCTGTCGTGAAATATGTTTATTTTTTTTAGACTATGCCGAACACTGTTAAAAATAATATTATCATTATTATAGTATATAATTTGTATGTATAAGTAGTATAAATATAATAGATGTTAACGTAACTGACAGTGCCAAATGCCGTGATACAGGTATTTAACGCCAACAATCTGGATATATTGCAAAGTAAAAATGCTCACAGCTAACACCAATTTAATTATGCTCAGGCCTGATTTTTATATATGTATAGTATAAATAATATACCATTTATAATTACGTAATAGAATTAGTGAAAGTGACCGTCCTAGCGACTGATGGGCGATATACATTTTTTATATTGCAATTTTATGTAAAAGTTTGAGTTTAGATTTGATACGAATGGATGTAATTATATAAGTTTCAGTAGATGTACGAGGAGCATTTTTACTGTCATCCTGTTTTATACAAATGGGTTTACTTGATGATATTACAAATGCAAATAACGAGCTAATATAGTCGAATTTCTAAGCAATACACAGTCTACAGTTGACTAATTTTTTACCGACGGTTACAAGTTTATCACCTCAAATATATTTAAAGTTACGTACGCTTAGATTTACAGATTGTGTATACCAAAGAAAAATTATAAGGTAGTTATAAAGCAATAGCGAAAAATATTAACATAGCTCGCAGTGACGTTAAATTTATTACTGTTATATAATATAGTATAAATTAAATTGAATTATCACTGCCGCTTAACGAAGTTTTGTTACACAATTATATATCTATATGTGTTACAATATGTATTGTCTCTCGACGACTATAAAAATATTTATTGCTTTTCAAAATCAAGTTTTTTAAATTATGTACCTAATTTTACTTTTGCGAAGTATCTGGCATGCTTATTATACATATTTATAATTATACATTATTATATAATAATATAAGAAATTATTGGTTGTGTCATATCGTTTATTTATATAAACATATATTATATGTAGTTAACCCTTGGATTATTATTGTAAATACCTATCATTAACGAAATATTATATTCGAATTCAATAAATTGTGAAATATTGTGTGATGACTTATTTTTTTTTGTCAATCTTTGATCCTCATATGACGTAAATCTTAGTTTAAACATTATACACACAATAAAGACGATGGAACTTTTGACCAAATTACTTGGTGGTAAACTCAGTTTGTAGGTACTAAGTCTAGTTAGGTACCATCGCAGTGCCAGATATCATTCCGTGAAATAGGAGAGTTATGCAATTCTGTGTGTCGGGATGAGGGTACTGTAGCTAGTAAAATTACAGGGAATAAGAGACCTAACCTCTGTCCTCTCGGGTGACGTGTGCAATACTGCATTGATGGATAATTATAACTGACTATTGTTAGTCTCTCAATGCCGCTCGGTCATGGTCAGGCGTATCACTTACCATCAGACCGTCCACACTTTTATTAATGACTATAATTAAAACATAATATTATCAATAATAAAAAGGACGGGACCACACCTCGTTACATATTTCTTTTTAACGAGTACTACCTAAAGTTTGTTTTATAAACATTCAAAGGTTTGATCATCATCATATGGAAGTATGAGCTTACTCTAAGATAGAAAAGTGTTTTGCTATATTCCCCACGATTAAGGCAGTATATTTATTTCATATGTAGAGAAACGAGCATACGGTTCATTTGATGGTAAGTATGGACACTTGCAACTCTGAAGGAGAATCAAGTGTCCTAAAAACGTAGAGAAAAAACGATAAATAGGGAGGGAAAACATGTCACGGATCTTCGGTAACTTTAAGGTGAGTGATATTGCTGTTTTTTATCGTATAGCATCTATGTATAATACTATTATAAGGGATTTTGCATCGGGCTACTTCGTGAGTAGTGTAGAAGACGGGTTACAACTGCTGTCTAATGCAGGACGTAGGGCCTACTCCAAGATAGTGGAGCGTTTTGTCATAATCTCGACGCTAAGCTGGCGGATTAGATTAATCAGTATTTTATAAAAGGTTAGGTTAAATAAGCGTGGGTGGGGACTATTGCCTTTCTATTTCGAGGGTGCATGATCAAATCTCACCACGTACCAATGTGTTGTCGAATTTTCAAAAGTAAATGGACGTTTATCTGACGCTCTTACGGTGAAGGAAAACATCGTAATGAAACCTGCGGCCAATCCGCACTGGGTCAGCGTGGACGACTAAGGTCTATACACCCTATACGGGTAGGCTTGTGCCCCTCGGTGGAGACGTATAATGAGCTGGTGATGAAGGTTATTAGGTATTCTTTACTCAACTATTTTTCCCTAAGCCGACTCATACCGCACCCGAGAGAAACTTCCCATCTCATGTACCTGTGTTCTGACCTACCATCGTTACACGGCAGCGCATGATTATGATATTTTTTAAACGTATCTGGTACAAAAAGAATTAATGTTGTGCACATATTATACACGATCAGAAATCAATTAATCTTAGTATATCTGTAGTCGGTTTCGCATAACGGGTTAAATTTTAATAAATTGGGCCCATGATGCGGAAAAAGGGTAATTTTCCACTCGAACATATAAATATAAAACATATAAACAATATGTATTGTGTATTGTGAGTTTCCACCCATGCTACGTCCGACGCTTACAAGTTAGTAAATCAGCTTCTAATTTACTGCAGTAAGTGGCTACTGCCACCTTTACTACACCAGTAAATCCATCAGAGAGGAATGAGGAACAATTCAATCACATTGCTCCTAGTTGCTAACTTGTAACATATTGATTCAAATATTCTTCAGACGGCACGTTAAGCCGGTAGACGTTACTTAAGCAGCATGTCAACGTATGGTGGTGTTTGGTTTTAAAACATTAAGATCTACTTTCGCCTGATTATTTATCAAGCAAAATAAAACCAATTCAAATCTCCTTACTAGTCTAGATCTAACCTACATTGTCTGTTTTTCCTAAATTAAATTATGATAGTCTATAATAAGACTACTCCAAATCCTTGTTCATTTCACAGTCAAAGTCAAAGTCAAAAACATTTATTTTAAATTAGGCTTACAAAAAGCACTTATGAACGTCAAGAAATATACAAAAATATAATAGAAAACGATTTAAATACTAAACTAAAAATATGAGTTTTGATGCTTTGAAAAAAAAGCGCTTCAGTCGTTTGGTCAAAGAGTTTAATTTCAATGAAATCCCTAAACTCAGTTGGTTATTTATAAGGCTAGTAGCTGGTTTGGGATCAGACTTCCATCCTGCTGGACTAATCGACCGTTCGAAGCCGCGATATATAAATGGCGCTTAAAATTTAACCTTTTTTCGGGGGGACTAATGGTGCAGACGTAATTAGATGTTTTAAACCGTACAAGGCGCTCGGTAATTTATCGCCGGATAAATGCTGTTGGCTTGTAAATGAGTTATTTTAAGGGTATTAGCAATTACGTTGGGGCGCACAATGGCTTGTCTAATATTAAAATATGAACTGAAAACATTTAGATTTCTTGGCCCGTTTGCAGATCTAGCTTGGTGCTAAAAATAGTGGTATTTATATTCAACCCATCGCAGTCCACTGCTGGACATAGGTCTCCCCCATTTTGCGCCAGATATCCCGGTCCTCCGCTTTTCTCATCCAGCCTCCACTGCGACCTTTTGCAAGTTGTCAGTTTATATGCATACAGTTGACTTTATCTTGATAAAAAATCATTATCTCATATATACTCGGCTAATAACAATTGCTGTTGACTTCTATTAGGAGCTATCTTCAAACCCACGCGCACGATTGAAATATTGCGCCTTTTCAATTATTTTATTATTTTTTATTTCTTTTGTAATTTAAATATTGTTTTATGTATTTTTGACGTCTACAGTATTGCTTATGTTAAGCGTTAGCGATTGAATTAAGTCGATTCTGAATTATGCTTGGAAGCTGGATCCATCGTATTCCAAGCAATCACTTACTTACCTGAATACTAATAAATTATATTTTAAATTAATTTACTTGTAACCCTAACACGGCCCACTGTGGACTGACCCTTACTTAACTACTTCCACAATTAATGGCCCGTTATAGCAATTCTGCCTGATCACTTCCCAGATGAACTTCCGAATCAGCGTAATGACTTCTTTCGTAGAAAGTAAACAAATTCTGAACAGAAAAAAATATTCCAGTAGGTACATAGATACTTAGGTATTTGTGAAAAAACTTAAGCTAGCAGCGTATTTACTCGTATTTGGCAAGGCAGATCTATAATTAGTATCTATTGCTCATACAGTAGGTATTTCTTTTGTCTTTTGTAGATATGTGTCACGCCAAGCGTACCAAGACTTCAGCCCTCGAGCTTGAATAAACTGAACTTGCAAAAGGTTGCTTGAGTCTGAAGAAAACCTAAGGGTCAGGATGACTAAAATAAAATGGGGAAGACAATATCCCGAAAAGGACTGTGATAGGTAAACTCGTTGTTTAACTGACCGAAATATACTTTTATTTATTACGTGTTGTCTTATGGTTTATCGGTGGTTCATTGGTGTGGACTATTGCCTTCTG